>JABSTR010003011.1:0-55187 GCA_013339765.2 Haemaphysalis longicornis | reverse complement strand
ATTACAGCGGAAGAACCTGTAATCTGCCCAGGAGAGAAAAATGTTGCTATCGGGATTGTCATCCTTCAACCACGTTTCAGCTAACTATAATGGATGGTGTGCTAGAATCAAAAAGGAAAGAGAGCGCGATGTTTACGGACAGAACGCTTCTGATATTTGTGCATAAAAAGAGATATCACTAGCACTGCGTCTGCGTTTTTTGGGGAGACATACAGCTATTTTTGATTGAACAAGGGAAGTAGGGAGAATGCAGTCATGCCTAGGTCGCATTAGAAATGGGTGCTGCCTGATTTGCAACGTGTGTAAGTAAGCGCAAAATGGACAAGAACGAACGAAGTGAACGGGTTGCAACCCAGTGAACGGGTTGCAAGTTTCCGATACGTACACGACATCGTTGATCACGTCATCGTTGGTCAAAAACAGGCTTCACACGGTCACCGTCCTTTTTTAAGCTTCACACGGTCACCGTCGCTGGCCACGTTGACGCCTTAGAACGAGTTTCACCGGTGGTTTTTGGCCACGTACGCCTGCACGATCGTCGGGAAACAGCTGAGTCGGTGCTTCAAGCTAGAAACCAACGGCCAAATGAAAGCGTAACCATGTGCATAGAAGACATGGCTCGCCTCTTCCGGCGCGCAGACCCGGCTATGTCTGAGGAAAAGAAGTTGAGACACCTTATGCGACGTGTAAAGCAGGATATATTTGCTGGGTTGGTGCGCAGTCCTCCGTAGTCTGTCAGCGCATTTCTGTCTGAGTCCACAGCAATTGAAAGAGCACTGCTCCAACGAGTGAGGGAGTACAGCCGGGACATCACTTTTATGTCGAGTGACGCCCCTTCAGTGGAGCAAGGAAACGGCGGCCTCCAGGAGTTGGTCAGGTCGATCGTCAGAGATGAACTCCAAAAGCTGCAGGAAGTCCAGCAGCTTCAAGCCTCCATGCCCTCGTGGAGGCAATACGCCGCGGAGTCAAGCAAGCTGTTGGTGAGCCCGAGACGCATGAAGCACCACAGAGGCAGTATGGCGTCCCGCAGGAGCCGTACAGGGTCCCGATACAACAGACCCAGGTTGCCTTATATGCGGCAGCCCTGAAGGAGTCGGATCGCTACGTTGCTCCAACACTTGGCACCGCAACATCACAAATGACATGGGCCTCCACCACAAACGACATTGGAAGAGGCACGGCGGCCTCGCAAGAGCGACGAGTGGCGCACGCCGGATCAGTGACCTCTATGTTTCCATTGTGGCGAGGCAAGCCACATATAAAGAGATTGTCCATACCGACGACTGGGTATTCGCGGATTTCCTCCAGACGCCAATCGCCCGAGGTACGGTGAGCGCTCCGCCGAAATCTAAAGCTACCTGCCCGAACGTCGAAATGGATTTCCACAGCGACGGCGCGACAACCGATCACCGTCACCGATGCGACGCCGCTCTTCAAGTCCAAGCCAGTCACAATCTTCAGGGCACCGTTCTCCGAGCCCTTCCGTCTGGGAAAAGTAACAGTAGCGACCTCGGGAGGTGGGGCCGCCCACCATCGAAGAGCTGAAGACCCTACAATAAAACGACGATGACCAACAGGCGAAAATGTGTTTTGTTCCGATATACCTGTGCAGGTTGACAACGAGCTAGAAATAATCGCATTGGTGGACACCGGAGCAGATTGTTCAGTGGATGGGCAAGTCATTGGCTACTACCCTGAAAAGGTGCTAACGCAGTGGACAGGACCACCGGTTCGCACTGCTGGCGACCACTTGATTACTCTGTCCGGAAGGTGCACACCACGCGTTAAAATTAAAGGACTTAATTCTCGACATGGACTTTCTACAAAAGAATAATGCTCCCCGAACCAGTATGCTTATTCCTGTCAAGAACGACGCTTTTCAGGACTACGAAGGAATTGCGGAAGCAAACGTCGATCTCTTGCTTGAAAGGGGCAAGCTACAAAACGGATGCATAACAGTGCTGCCGACAAAGATCGGCACAGAGTGTCAACATGTCGCAAAAGGCACGACCATAGCTTTCATTGAGGATGTTGCTGACGTACAAATATTTTAATGTTGGAAGAAACTGAGTCAGATAACGTAGTCGGAGGTGCGCTGCTGCCACCAGTAGAAGTCAATCCCAACTTAACTCCCCACAGAAGCAGCTTTTAGTGGACTGGTGAGAGAGTTTTCTGAGTGTTTCGAATCATCATCCCGTGTGTGCCGCACATCCGTGGTAAAGCATCGCAGCATTACCCAAGAGGCCTCGAGACCAATCCGCCAGCATCCATACAGAGTATGACCAGAAGAAAGGGAAGCAATCAACCAACAAGTATGGGAAATGCTCATGGATGACGTCAACCAGCCATCAAAAAGCCCGTGGGCTTCACTCGTAGTCCCGGTGAGAAAGAAGGACAACACATTGCGTTTCTGCGTAGACTACCGTAAACTGAGCAGTGTGACAAAACGAGACGTTTACCTTTTACCTCGAACTGATGACACAATAGACCGCTTGCGGAATGCAAAGTTCTTTTCATCATTGGACCTCAAATCATGATATTGGCAGATAGAGGTCGATGAGCGGGACCGGGAGAAAAAGTCATTACTAAATAGCGCAACAAAAACACGGACTATAGCTGAGGTACACAGGACGAGCGCTTCCCGTCCTGTTTCTCAACGAGAAAAAGGCCTTCGAGACATTTGATGCCTTGTATGAATTCAAAGTTCTCCCCTTCGGCTTGTGTTCTGCCCCTGCAACATTCCAACGGATGATAGACACTGCCCCCGCCGGATTGAAGTGGCAAACGTGTTTAGTTTACCTAGATGACGTGGTGGTGTTCTCGGCCGCGTTTGAAGAACATATCAGACGACTAAAAGGCGTATTACAAGCAATTCGATCCGCAGATCTCACTATAGAGCCCGAAAAATGTCATCTGGTTTCGAAGAGCTTAAATTTCTCGGCCACATAGTCAGCCTACAAGGTATCCGCCCAGACCCTGACGAAACGTCCGCGATATCTTGGTTCCCCAGACCTACCAATAAGAAGGCTGTACGACGCTTCCTAGGCCTATGCGCGTACTAGACGGTTCGTCGAAGGTTTCTCAACGATCGCTGAACCTCTTACACGGCTTACAAGGGAAGACGTGCCATTTGTGTGCAAGTGAGCAAGAGCGCTCCTTTGAGGAACTACGGAGATGGCTGCAGGTAGCTCCAGTGCTCGCACATTCCGACGAAACCGCTGACACAGAGATTCACACTGATGCTAGCAATGTTCGCCTTGGAGCTGTACTTGTTCAGTCGCAACAGGGCGCCGAATGAGTCGTAGCCTATGCGAGTCGCACCCTTTCAAAAGCCAAAGCAAACTATTTCACCACGGAGAAGGAATGCTTGGCCGTCGTCTGGGCGATCACCAAAAATAGGCCCTACCTTCACGGCAGGCCTTTTAAAGCAGTCAGCGATCATCACTCCCTGTGCTGGCTCGCCAACCTCAAAGATCCCTCGGGTAGATTGGCTCGGTAGAGCCTTCGACTTCAGGAATATGACATAACTGTTGTTTGTAAATCTGGAAGGAAGCACAGCGATGGTGACTGCTTGTTTCGAGTACCGATATCTGCAGTCATACGATGACGATGAAGAATTAACACTTTTTGCGGCAAAAAACTCATCCGAAATGGCCGAGTTACAATGTGAGGACCCGAAACTAGGCCCAATCATCAAATACCTTCAAGGAAAGCGCACTGACGTACCACGCGCCTTTGCTCGAGGATTGTCATCCTACTGCCTGTGCGAAAACGTACGATACAATAAGAACCATGACAGCAGCAAAGAGGCCTTCCTCCTTGTCGTACCCTCACTGCTTCGAGAAGAAATCTTACAGGCCTCCCACGATGAGCCAACAGCGGGTCACTTAGGTGTTAGCCGGACTTACGCGATAATTCACCAAAAATACTACTGGCCGAAGCTTCTACCCACAGTGCAACACCATGTGAAAGCATGTCACGATTGCCAGAGGCGCAAAACACTGCCATTGAAGCCCACCGGAGAACTTCATCCGCTGGAACCACCAAAAACGCCATTCTACCAGGTTGGCAAGGACCTGCTCGGGCCATTTACGATGTCTTTCTCTGGAAACAAGTGGATAGTAGTAGCAACGGACTATATGACATGGTAAGCCGACACCAAAGCGCTTCCTCAAAGAACAGCAGCAGAAGTGACAAAGTTTTTTGTGCACGAGATTGGTTTCCGCCGCGCTGCACCCGGATTTATTTTTACAGACAGGGGAAAAGCTTTCACCACCGATTTCATGCAAGATGTACTTAGGATGACCTCGAGCCACCATCGGAAGGCCACCGCATATCACCCACAAACCAACGTGCTTACGGAACGTGTGAACCGAACATTGGCTGAAATGTTATCCATGTACGTCGATGAAATCCTGCCATAAGTAACATTCGCATACAATACGGCTGTGCAAGAGGCGACGCGGAGAACACCCTTCCAACTAGTCTACGGACGTCAAGCAACGACAACACTCGAAGCCATGCTCCACCTCTATGATGGCGACACAGGTGAAAGTAGAGCTGAAAAGTTTATCCGGTCTACTTCTGGAAGAAGTAGACCGGATAAAGAGGTAGACTTTTGCCGGTCTAATTTTGGGAGAAGCGACAATGCCAACGGGGCCCAAATATGTCACCGCTTCTGGAAGGACCACTGTCTGGCCTTATTAGATGATATGTCCGTAGTATCTGTAAGAGGTGCTGAGTATTCGTCGATCTTTACGAGGCGGAACAACCGCATTTTTGATGCAGCAGGCGTGTTGCCAGTCTATTTACGGGAGAAGCGACAATGCCAGCGGGGCCAGCGCATATCACCTGTTCTGGAAGGACCACTCTCTGGCCTAATCAGATGATACGTTCGCAGCATCTACCAGATAGAACGTCCCTACCATCTGGTAATGGTGATGAGTATTCGTCGTTTTTTTACGAGGCGGAACAACCCCATTTTTGATGCAGCAGACGTGTTGCCGATGTAGTTCCGGGAAGAAGCTACAATGCCAACGGGGCCCAAGCATGTAACCTCTTCTGGAAAGACCACTGTCTGGCATCATCAAATACGTCCGTGGCATCTGCGAGATGCTACGTCCGTAGCATCTCGTAAGGGGCTGAGTATTTTTTGTTATCTATGAGGCGGCACAAGCACATTTTCGACGCATCAGACATTTTTGCGGTCTACTTCCGCGAGAAGCGACAATGCCAGTGAGGCCCATGCATGTCACCTCTTCTTACGAGGTGGAACAACCCTATTTTCGAAGCAGCAGACGTTTTGCTGGTCTACTTCCGCGAGAATTGACAATGCCGATGGGGGTCAAGTATGTCATCTCTTCTGGAAGGACCAGTGTCTGGCCTCATCAGATGCTCCGTCCATAATATCTGGTAAGGTGCTGAGTATTCGTCGTTCTTTACGAGACGGAACAACCCCATTTTCGAATCAGTAGTCGTTTCGCCAGTCTACTTACGGGAGAAGCCGGGCCCCCGCACGTCACCTCTTTTGGGAGGACTACTCTGTGGCCCAATCACATGATACCTTTGCAGCTTCTAACAGGTGTTACGTCACTAGCATCTGATAATGGTGAGGAGTATTCATTGTTGTTTACAAGGTGGCACAACCCCATTTTTGATGCAGCTGGCATGTTGCCGGTGCACTTCTGGGAGAAGCGACAACGCCCACGGGGCCCAAGTATGTCCCCTCTTCTGGAAGGACCACTGTCTACCCTCATCAGATACGACAGTGGCATCTGCCAGATGCTACTTCCACAGCAGCCAGAAAGATGATGAGTATTTATTGTTCTTTACGAGGCGGAACAACCTCATTTTCGATGAAGTAGACATTTTGCCAGTCTACTTCCGCGAGAAGCGACAATGCCAGCGGGGCCCACGTAGTCATCTCTTCTGAGAGGACCACTCTTTGGCCTAATCAGATGATACATCCACTGCATTCAGCAGATGCTACGTCCCTAGCATATGAGAATTGTGATGAGTATTCTTCGTTCTTTACGAGGCATAACAACCCCATTTTAGATACAGGAGGCGTGTTGCCGGCTTTCTTCCGGGATATGCGACAATGCCAATACGGCTCACGCGTGCCACCTCTTCTGAAAGGACCACACTTTGGCCTCTTAAGATACGAGCGTGGCATCCGGCAGATGCTACGTCCATAGCAGCTGGTAAGATGCTGAATATTTATTGTTTTTTACGAGGCGGAACAACCCCATTTTTGATGCAGCAGGCGTGTTGCCAGTCTACTGATGGGAAAAGCGACAATGCCAGAGGGGCCCACGCATGTGACCTCTTCTTGAGGACTACTTTCTGGCCTACTCAGATGATACGTTCGAAGCATCTACCAGATATTACGTCCGTAGCATCTAGTAATGGTGATGAGTATTCATTGTTCGTTACGATTCGGAACAACCCCATTTTAGACGCAGCAGTCATGTTGCCGGCTTTATTCTGGGAGTAGCGACACTGCCAATACGGCCCACGCATGTACCTTATCTGGAAGGACCACTGTCTCCGCTCATCAAATAATGCGTCTGCAGCATCTTCCAGATGCTATGTCCGTAGCATCTGTTAAAGGTGGTGAGTAGTGGTCGTTTTTTACGAGGCGGAACAACATCGCTTTTGACGCAGCAGGCGACTTGCCGGTTTACTTCCGGGAGAAGAGGTAATGCCAACGTGGCCCACGCTTGTCACCTGTTCTAGAAGGACAACTGTCTGTCCTCGTCAGATAATACGCTCGTGGAATCTGGTAGATGTGCTGACTATTTGTCGCTCTTTACGAGGCGGAACAACCCCATTTTCGACGCAGCAGGCGCGTTGCCGGTCTACTTGCGGGAGAAGCGACAATCCCAACGGCGCCCACGTGTCACCTCTTCTGGAAGGACAACTATCTTGCCTCATCAGAAGATACGTCTGTAATATCTGTTAGAGGTGCTGAGTATTTGTCGCTCTTTACAAGGCGGAACAACCCCAATTTCGAAGCAGCAGACGTTTTGCCTTTTTACTTACCGGAGAAGCGACAATGCCAGCGGGGCCCACGCAGCTCAGCTCTTCTGGGAGGACTGCTTTCTGGCAACTCAGATGGTATGTTCACCGCATCTACCCGATGCTACGTCCCTACCATCTGATATGATGATGAGTATTCGTCGTTCTTTACGAGGCGGAACAACCCTATTTTTGATGCAGCAGGAGTGTTGCCAGTGTACTTCCGGGACAAGCGGCAATGCCCACGGTTCCCAAGTATGTCACCTCTTCTGGAAGGACCACTGTCTTGCCTCATCAGAGGATACGTACGTAGCACCTACCTGATGCTACATCTGTAGCATCGTATAGGTACTGAGTATTCGTCGTTCTTTACGAGGCAGAATAACCTCATTTTTGACGCAGCAGGCGTGTTGACGGTGCAGTTCCGGGAGAAGCGACAATGCCAACGGGGCCCAAGTACGTCACCTCTTCTAGAAAGGCTCCTGTCTGGCCTCATCAGATGCTACGTCTGTTGTATTTGGTAGTCGTGCTGACTAATTGTCGTTCTTTACGAGGCGGAACAACCCATTTTCGAAGCAGTACACCTTTTGCCAGTCTACTTACGTGAGAAGTGACAATGCCAGCGGGGACCACGCATGTCACCTCTTCTGGCAGGACTACTTTCTTGCCTAATCAGATGATACGTTCGCCGCATCTACCAAATACTATGTCCCAACCATCTGGTAATGGTGATGAGTGTTCGTCGTTCTGTACGAGGCGGAACAACCCCATTTTATACGAAGCAGGGGTGCTGCCGGTCTTCTTCCAGTAGTAGCGACAATGCCAATACGGCCCACGCATGTCACCTCTTCGGGAAGGACCACTGTTTGGCTTCTTCAAATGATACGTCCCCAGCTTCTGATAAAGATGATGAGTATTCGTCGATCTTTACGAGGCGGAACAACCCCATTTTTGATGCATCAGGCGTGTTACCGGTCAAGTTCCGGGAGAAGTGACAAGCCAACGGCGCCCACGCATGTGACCTCTTCTGGAAGGACGACTGTTTGGCTTCTTCAAATGGTACGTCCGCAGCTGCTGATAAAGGTGCTGAGTAATTGTCGATCGTTACGAGGCGGAATAACCCCATTTCTGATGCAGCAGGCGTGTTGCCGGTGTAGTCCTGGTGAAGCGACAATGCCAACGGGGCCCAAGTTTGCCACTTCTTCTGGAACGACCACTGTCTTGCCTCATCAGATACGTACGTGGCATCTTCCAGGTGCTACGCCCGTACCATCTGGTAAGGTGCTGAGTATTTGTGTTCTTTAAGAGGTGGAACAACCTCATTTTCTATGCAGCAGACACTTTGCCGGTATACTTCCGCAAGAAGCGACAATGCCAGTGGGGTCCACGCATGTCACCTCTTCTTACGAGGCTGAACAACCCCATTTTCGAAGCAGCAGTCGTTTTGCCGGTCTCCTTTGGGGAGAAGCGAAAATGCCAACGGGGGTCAAGTATGTCACCTCTTCTAAAAAGAACACTGTCTGGCCTCAACAGATGTTCCGTCCGTCTTATATGTTAAGGTGCTGAGTATTCGTCGTTCTTTGCGAGGCAGAAAAACCCCATTTTCGAATCAGCAAACCTTTTGCCAGTGTACTTACGGGAGTAGCGACAATGACAGCGGGGCCTGCGCACGTCACCTCTTTTGGGAGGACTACACTCTAGCCTAATCAGATGATGCCTTTCCATCATCTACCAGATGCTATGTCCGTAGCATCTGGTACAGGTGCTGAGTAATGGTCGTTTTTTACGAGGCGGAACAACCTCATTTTTGAGGCAGCAGGCGTGTTGCCGGTTTTCATCATCATCATCATCATCATCATCATCATCATCTCATCATCCTCATTATCATCATCACCACCAGCCTATCTACGCCCACTGCAGGCAAAGGCCTCTCTCATTATTCTCCAATTACCTCGGTCCTGTGCCAACTGTGACCAAAATTTATTCCCGCAAACTTCTTGATCTCATCTCCCCTAACTTTCTGCCGCCCCCCTGCAACGCTGCCTTCTCTAGGGATCCACTCTGTTACCTTAATGACCAGCGGTTATCTTGCCTTCGCACATGGCTGCCCACGTCCATTTCTTCTTCTTAATTTCTACAAATATGTCTTAACATCAGTTTGCTCTCTGACCCACTCCGCTCACTTCTTGTCCCTTAATGTTACACCTATCATTTTCCGCTCCAGTGCCCACTGAGTCGTTCTGAATTTAACTTGAACCCTCTGAGTAAGCCTCCAAGTTTCTTCCCCGTAGGTGAGTACCGGTAAGATGCAGCTGTCATACACTTTCTTCTTCAGCGACAATGGTAGGCTGCTATTCATTATCTCAGAATGTCTGCCATATGCACCCCACCCCATTCTGATCACTCTAATTATCTTTGCCTCATGGTTGGGGTCTGGGGTCACAACTTGGCCTAAGTAGATATATTCGCTTACCACTTCCACTGCTCGCCACCTATCTCAAACTGCTATGCTGTCCCGAGGTTATTGATCATTACTTTAGTTTCTGCTTTATATTTTTCAGGCCCACGGTTCTACTCTGTTCGTCCAGTTCGGAAAGCATGCTTTGCAATTCGTCCCCCGAGTTACTGAGCAAGGCAACGTCATCAGCAAATCTGATGTTACTGAGGTATTCTCCGTAAACCCTTACTCCCACCTATTCCCAATCCAACGTTCTGAATACTTCTTGTAAGCATGCTGTGAATAACATTGAAGAGATTGTGTCGCCTTGTCTGAAACCCTTCCTTATAGGTATTTTACTGCTCTCCTTATGGAGGATGAGGGTAGCTGTAGACCCACTGTAGATATCCTCTAGTATACTTACATAATGCTCATCTACCCCCTGGTTCCGTAATGCCTGAATGACTGCTAGGGGTTCGACCGAGTCAAATGCTTTCTCATAATCTATGAAGGCTATATATAGGGGTTCAGTATACTCAGCGCACTTCTCTATCACCTGATTTATCGTGTGAATATGGTCCTTTGTTGAATAACCTTTACGGAACCCTGCTTGATCTTTAGGTTGACTGAAATTTAAGGTTGCAGAGATTCGGTTAGCGATTACCTTGGTAAATACCTTGTAGACGACAGACAGTAAGCTGATCGGCCTGTAATTTTTCAAGTCCTTCATGTGGCCTTTCTTTATGGATTAGGATGATGTTCGCGTTCTTCCAAGATTCCGGTACCATTGCGGTCATTAGGCATTGCGTATACAGGTTTGCCAGTTTTTCAAGTACAATTTCTCCGCCATCCTTCAAGGGTTCTGCTGTTATCTGATCCTCACCAGGTGCTTTGCCCCCTTTCATTTTTTCAAAGCCTTCCTTACTTCTTCGGTCGTTACTGGTGGGATGTCTATCTCCTCTGAGCTACTGTCTCGTTCGGCATTATCCTGTGTGTCCTGGCTAATGTACAGATCCCTATAGAACTCCTCGGTCACTGTGACTATTTGATCCCTATTTGTGATGACATTGTCCTTGCTTATCCTTAAGTGCATACATCTGATTTCTCCCACGCCAAGACGTCTCTTCACTGCTTTCAGGCTACCTCCGTTCTTTACAGCGTATTCGATCCTCTCTCCATATTATACTTCCGTATGTCAGCTTCTTACGCTTATTGATTAACTCGAGAGCTCGGCTAGTTCTATTCTGTCAGCTGCGGTAGAGATTCTCATGGTTTGCCGTTTCCTGATTAGATCTTTCGTCTCCTGTGAACGTTTAGCAGTATCCTGTCTAGCCATAGGGCACCCGACTTCTATTGCACGCACCGTGATGATGCGTGTAAAGTTGTCGCTGGCTTCCTCTGTCGTAAGCTCGGCTTCCCTCGTTAAGGGCGGAATATCGGTTCTGCAGCGCGATCCTGAATTTTTACTTTACTTTACGTCTTACTGTTAGTTCAGTTTATCGGCTTCTTTCGTACTAGCTTGTTGCGGTCCTCCTCAAATCTAGCCTAATTCGAGATCTTACCATACGGTGTCACTGCACCTTACCCTTCCTAGCAATTCCACATCCTGCACGACGCCAGGGTTATCGCATTATATGAAGTCTATTTCATTTTTGTGCTCCCCATTCGGGCTCCTCCAGGTCCACTTCCGACTCTCCCGTTTACAGAAGAAGGTTTTCATTATGCGGAGGTTATTCCGTTCTGCAAACTCAACCAGTAGGTCCCCCCTACTATTTCTACAGCCTAGACCATAGTTCCCAACTGCCTTGTCTCCAACTGCCTTGTTGCCGGTTTACTTGCAGGAGAAGAGGCGATGCCAACGGGGCCCACGCTTGTCATTTCTTCAGGAAGGACAACTATCTGGCCTCATCAGATTATACGCCCGTGGAATCTGGTAGATGTGCTGACTATTTGTCGCTCTTTATGATGTGGAAAAACCCCATTTTCGACGCAGCAGGCGTGTTGCCGTTCTACTTCCAGGAGAAGCGACAATGCCAACGGCACCCACGCATGTTACCTCTTCTGGAGAGACCACTGTCTGGACTCATCAGAAGATACGTCCGTAGCATCTACCACATGCTACCCGTAGCATCTGGTAAAGGTGCTGAGTATTTGCCGTTTTTTAGTGACGTCCAGGTCATTCACAACTTTTATGTTGCTGCGAAACTAAATAAAGCGGTCATAATTTAACACATCTGCAATAGCTGCAACGCGTGTCTGCCTTGCCCTGAAGAGAAAGATTTGCGGATATCATAAGCAACTCATCATGAACTTTGCGCCAAAGGCATTCATGACCTCTACAGCGCTGGTACTTAACGCAATCCCCTTTCTCTGGTGGTAGGTGACATCCGCCATTTCATAAATGTTTTCGTACATTTCATAGGAAATATATTGGTTTAATTAGTCACAAGGTGTCCAATTTGAGCGAGAATTTCGTTCACTATCCGGTATGTGAGGCACGGTCAGAAGGGATGGCAAAAACGCAGTGTCTTGTTTCCAGGATACTGGTCTTCCCGCGCTTGTGGACGACGCACATTCGCAATCTTCGTCGTCCGACTCTTCTAAAAGAAAAGATAAAATTACGCAGCGCCGCGTTTTACTTTTTAAAGGCTGTCATTACACAACGCACGTGAAGATGAACCATCTGGGAGGGGTGGTTGTAGAACAGTCGTACCCTCTTCGTCTTCTGACAAGTCGAGATCCGATATGCACTTATGAGCAATGGCTTCCAAAATCGCCTCGGCTGTTTTCATCCACAGCCTTAGCACAGTCTCAAAAATCCGAAATTGACAACGTTTTTTTATAAACCAAAAAAACTTTTTTGGTTGAGATAAATATCTTTTCTGCCCGGCTATCGTAACCGTACGTAGGGCACACACACTCGAAAATACCTACTACAATGTACCTTGATCCCAGTGTGCAATAAAATGCACACAAAAAGAATTCTGCGCGACAACAAACAAAATACACGTTTGCGTGAAACAAAAAAGAGTTCTAGATGATCCCTACCCATTCAAGAGTCCATTCAACACAAACTTAAAACCATTCCGTAAAGTGATAAGAAACTAAGAGCACCTTACTTGGCCGCGCGGACTAGAACGACTTCATGGGAACGGAGGCCATCGTCAAAATGGCGTGCAAAAAGAACTACGCAGTCGACTTCTCCCACTTTGCACTTGATGGCAGCACATGCCTGTGCAATTTTTTGAACAGCCAGTCTTTGCTTCAAACGGCTGTTGAAAAACCACAACGGCAATGAGAACGTGTGACTTTACATTGTACACTGGTTCTCACGAGGATATAGAAGGCCGTAAGACAATGAAACACAATCTCTCCAATGTTAATCACAGAATGTTTCCAAGAGGTATTGAGTACTCTGGATTGGGAACTTGGGGACGTAAGTGTAATGCACTATACCTCCGTAACCTCAGAATTCATAAGGACGTTGCCTTGCTAGGTAACTCGGATGACAAAATAAAAGCATGAATACTGCACTGGGCAAGCAGAGTAGAATATTGCGCCTCAAAATTAATGTGCAGGAAACTAAGGTAATGCTCAATAGCCTCGGGAGAGCACAGAGGTTTTGATAGGTGGTGATAGGGCACGAGAGGTAAGCGAATATATCTACTTATGCTAGTTACACCACACGGATCCCAACCATGACAAAGAGATACTTAGGAGCATAGGAATGGGGTTGAGTGCATTAAGCAGGCATTCTCAGATATTGAGTGACAGCCTACGATTTTCCCTGAAGTACAAAGTGTATAAGTGCATATTCCCTGCATCTTACTGGTAACCACCAGGGGGAAGAAATTTGGAGGCCCTATAAAAGAATCCAACCTTAATTGAGGACGACTCATCGAGCAATGGTACGGAAGATGATAGGTATAACGTTCAGGGACTAGAAGAGAGAGGAGTGGGTCATGGAACAAACGCGTGTTAAGGACATAGCAGAAATTAGGAAGAAAAAAGATTACATCATTTCCCCGAGGGGAACTATGTGGTGATGCAAAGCAAAATTGTCGGCGTCTATTCAGCTCATCAGATGGTGCAGCGTGTCTCAACCGAAGCAGCAACTCAGGAAGCGGCGCGCGGAATGGGTTTATTATAGAGACCAGATGGAGTTTAGAGGAGAAGATGAGAGAGTAGACGTCATGCGTGCTTATCCCGCAGCTAGCCTGTTGCCGTTATGTTGGGTGATCTGTTGTTTATTTGCGGCAGAGGGAATTCGAAGTACGAGTCCACACCGGTGGCAATGGTACGCAAGTAGGCGGTGGTGTTCGGGGCGCCGAAACTCGTCCATCATGTTCCTGTCGATGTTGTGATCTCACTTGTAGAATCGGTAGTCTCCGTCAGCGTTGGTGAGGTAAAGGTTGTTGACATGAGTGCACCGGCTGAGAGCAACGTACACGCCCTCGTCTTCGCAGCTCTGTCTTCTTCTCCTTCTTCTTCTTCAGGTGTTCTCCTACGGGAAGACGATGACGCTGGTGGAACCGAAGCTATCTCGTGATGAATTCTTTGGTTGGCCAATTCTTAGGGCCATCCTTCCAAAATCATCATCCGAAGCGCTGCGGACTGGGAGAGAGCAACGTACACCTCCTCCTCTTCGCAGGTTTGTCTTCTCCTTCTTTGTCTTCAGCGGTTCCCCTACGGGAGGTTGACGACGGTGGCTGAACGCGAAGCTATCTCAGGATGGATTTTTTAGTTCGCCTGTCCTTAGGGGCATCCTGCCACAATCATCACCAGAGGCGCTGCGGACGGGGCACGGACGCGGGACATCACCCCGAGCAAGAGACGGTAACATCCTCCTCTAAAGTTTTCAGTTCGTCGTTTCTATTGACGTTCAGCTTCGCGTGCCTCCATTGTATCAGTAGCTTATTCACGTACTTTGAATTTCTCAAGGACATAAGGCGGGTTCATAGCACTTGCTCCGGTCTCGTTTTTGTAGCGCAGTGGGAAGAGAGCTGCGGACGTCCCGTTGCGGCCAGAGAGTCGTGGGATTGAATCCGGGTGCCGCTAACTATTTCCTTTTTATAGTGTAGGGGGAGAGGTGCGGACAACGAACAGACGCCAGACATAGCTCCGAGCAAGAGATGCTTTGCATCTAAAAATCGGTGTTGGTAGGGCATGTATGCGAAGGCGAGGAAACCGTTGGCCACTAAGGAAAACAGAGTTGATCCCTAGCTAAGGCAAGCGTGGCCGGGCAGTAGCAGAACGTTTTATGGGCAGGTAAGATCATATGCAGGTATAAATTGGTGGCAGTTAGCACAGGCTGGGATAAATAAAGGTCTATAGGAGATGCCTTTGCCCGGTCGTCTGTGTAGATAGGCTGGTGATGATGCTGATGTTGTTTTTACCTTGGAGCGTGGCATAACAACAGCACCGTGTATCGAACGGCGCAGTGGTAAACAGTAACATGCCGGCACCCCACCCCACAAAAATAGAATTAACCACTTATAACCTTGCATGCCGCTCGGCCTGCCAACGGCAGCATAAGTGGCAACGGCACTGCCCAGACAGCACCTCCAACTGTTTTCACATGAATAATAGCCTGGCTCTGGGGCGCAAAGGCGTGCAGGCCTGAGTCATAACCCAAGAATCCCTTGCTCGATTCGTTGACACCGGGAAGGCGATTTTTTTCTCACAGTACCTGTTAACACTGTGCAGAACCCTACGTCATCGCTCACGTTAATGGGTAAGTAATCAATTACTTAAGACGGTGTTATCGATGCGCCTCAGCGACCCTTTGACAGATGGCGCACTTCCACCTAAAGGGGCACTCAAATTGGTGAGCCTCTCACAGCCGTTCATAGATGATGAAACTGATGGTGATGATTGGTCGCGCCGTGGTTTGAAATTTGCTGCTGACGTCCCGGCAGGCAGCGTGCGCGCTACCGCCGCTTCACACTTCCCGCGCGAATCCCGGCTCGCACCGAGCGTTCTTGATGAATATGACTATTGTGACGTCGAGAAATCCATACCACGTCATGAAGTCGCCACTTCCGACTTCAAATTTTGCGCGTATGTCCCATCATGCGCCGCGCGAGGTCAATGGTGATGACTGCTGCGATGTAGGCGGGGACGTAGCGTTTTACTGTCGCGAAGGAGGTTACGAGGAGCTCACACTTGCCACACGTACCTATTTTGCTATATTCCAAGTGCCTCCTACCCAGTGAACATTACCTGTAACAAGTAGCGCGAAAAACTCGGTCGCTTGCTCCTTTACTTCAGACATAAAACATTTTTGAGAAAACAAAATGTGTAACAAGTTAGTATCTGTAAAATATTTCGATTTGAGGTTACGGAAGCTTTTCGGCATTTTCTTGCCGCTTTGTCACAAATGGGCTGTTGAAATGAACACCTCCTATTTATTAATACATAAAAGATCAGAACACCAGTTATTTGTAATTGAAATCATTACCTTCATGTTTTGGATGCAAATCATAGTACAGAATAGCCTCCGGCCACACCTGCATGAAGAACATCAAACGTTAGTGAACACCAGTTCCAAATTTTCACTCGTGCTTGTTACTTTCTCTACCTATCTTTTTCAGGTGCATTAGGTAGTGTTCTTTGGTTGCCGTTGAACGTTGTGGGAACGCGAGAAAAATTGCATTAAGAACTTCATTCTTCACATTTTAGTTGTATGAAACCTTGTTTTATCAGAATGCATAATTTTATTTGTTAGATAAAGAGGTGCCTAACGTGTAAAATGGTAAAATAAAATATTGTTGCAATATAAAAACTACCGGCATTTCCACAAGTGCCGAAGCAGGACATTAAAATTTGTTGTTTTATAGAGTGTTATATATACCTTGATTGACTTATTTATCTTTGAAATATTTGAAGACATTCTTGAGTTCACACCTTTTACACGATTGATGTTGGAAGTTCTTGTCTAAGAACACAGCGGTATTCATGCTCGCAGAAGCAGGAAAATGTAGGTTGCACTGCAACCCTGATATTTCAGTTTAAATGAGGTCTCACTACCGTGCGTTACTTGAAAGGCTTGTGAGTTCATGCCTGCAGGATTTTCTCACCAGGAAGATTTATTGTTTTTATGGCGCAAGGCCGACGAAGTAAAATACAAATGCAGGCAAAAATACTCGTGCAGGCGGAGATAAGCCAATGGGTGATTTAAACTGAAGGTAACATAAAAATACGACAATGCCTCTTTTCAGGAACAGTGTTTATTCAAGCATAATGTGAAATTTCTTTTTGAATATTTTATCTCTAACGAATACTCTGTAACTCAAATAATAGAAACCATGAGGTGGCCAAACAAGGCGAACGATAGGCGTACTTCGATCTGTTGTCTGTATAGTTCCTGGAAATATTTTTTTTGCGTTGAGTAGAGTGGCAATAATAAATTTAGGTACATGACTTACGACAAGACCTCTATTGTAAGCTTCTGCGGTTGAGATACTAGTATATCAATTCAAAGTTTTCGAACAAAAAAGGAGATCTCGGAGTAGCACATGCCTCAAGAATGAAAGTTTTGAGGGGCTCGTAACAAAATCTGCCTTTTCTTGCTTGTCTTGCCATGACAAGGATGCTTCATGAGTGCTGTGCTGCACACCGGGATTTTCTTGATGAATCTGAAAGATACGTTACACCAAATATTGCAAATCTCCAATGAAGCTCTAAACGTAATGAATAAAGTGATGATGTTATCTAAAAAGAATACAGCAAGCCCCGACACTACCTATCACAGGCCCCAGAGAGTCACTCATATCTCTGCGACGACCCTCAAGGGCCTGAATGCCTATGTCCCTAGATTTTACCTATTCGCCAACTTAGATACACTTACTTTTTATGAAAAATTAGGTATGTTCAAAATACGTTACCCGTCGATTTATATCGGACGTTATTTTGTTGTGACTTCTCATACGTACTTTAAAGATTGCTAGTAGTTTTGTTGGATGCTAATTAGGTTTTTGTTATTGACATACGTCAGCCATCACTTCTATGTTACTTTTTGAATTTGTATAGACATACCCGTCTTTGTGGGGATTTGTTTTCGCACAACTGTTCTTCGCCATCTAGTTAAAAACACCGCGACACCTCCACCGCCGTCAGTGAAGGAGCAGCAGAAGAACTCCCGTAGCTGAGGCTCGTGACGTTCCAATGAACAGCAAAGAAGTACAGCGGAGGTCGCCGGAGAGCGGCGTCAGCAACTCATACAGCCCCCAGAAATGGAAAACAGAACATGCCGAAAAAGTTCCTAAGGGTGCGCGACAACGTCCGGGCATCCGTTCTTACCACTGTGCCGTATGCAGCATGACATTGAAGTGCACTGACGAGTGTATTTCTAGCGCCGTTTATGTTCAGTGCAACTGCTTAGGTAAAGACATTGTTTGCATGACAACGTATACTAACTTCTATTTCTGAACCACCCCGTTTTAGACGTTCATTTGTAAGTACTACAAGACCTTGGTGCAAGAATGCGGGAGTTTCTGACACACGTGTTTTTTTTTAATGAGAAATTGTTTTGAGGCGCTACAATTGAGTTCAAATAAATTACGTGCAGGTGAATTACATCAGGGCCAATGGGAATCTTTTTTCTATTAAAACATTTTTATAGTGGTTCCCCATGCCTTGGGAAATACTGATCCACGGGGCTCACAAATCATGGGAGATGCAGTGCAGCCATGTACGTTAACTGAAGTAAAATGTCCAAAATTTCCATCAAAACAACATTTTGTGAAACCTTTAACGTAAATTTTTTAAAAGCCGCTCTGCAAATTCTATATAAAATTTTAACCATACCTACAAAAACCTACAGCGGGAGCGCAGCTGCGGTAGCCTATTTGGAGAAAGCATATGTGAATGATTTTGATGAAAACTGTTAAAACTGGCTCGGTTAAGTTTGGGCAACTCACCTAATAATTAAACCAGTCCGACAACTGGATATCCATAAGTGGTGTAGCTTGTTTACCTCTATGATGTTTGTTTTCGCTCCCGCGGAACGTACTTCGGCGTTAGTGGCGTAAGGAGAAACCGCAGAGACTTCCTTGTTATTCGACACCCGTTTGTGTCCACCCGACGAGCGGGTCTAGAGACGATGCATACAAATGTGTTGGTCACCCCATAATAGCGGAAAGTGATGTAACCTTTCGAAGGAGTGTTTCTTGGGTTCGTTTGAGGAGCTGGTGGAGGGGGGCCGTTGACATTCCAACGACCGCGATTGCCGCCACAAGAATCCCCGAACCGTACCAGAGCTGGAGGTTATTCGAGAGGTCAAACACAGAAAGACTGCACTAGACGTTGAGTCTACCACATATTCCCTGCTGAAAGCTACTGGGAGATGTTCCCGTTCTACACACGTCTGAACCTAACCGGAGACCAGGCTTTCTTAGTGCTCCACGTGACTACAAAGGAACGGAAGTTGGGCGGCTTGGGCGCAATCATAGGCCGCACGATATTTACAATATTTTAAGACAAGCCGCCCGACAGCCGATGGACTGCGAAAGGTTTGGTTTTATTTGGTTGGTTTTTATTTTAGCTATATTTGTGTTTTCCTGAATACCTCCGGGTTCCTGTATGAGAGCGAGATAGGCGGGTCACGTGAGTATTTTAAACCCACCTAGCTTTTTTGGTCACAGTTTTCAATCAGTGGTCTAGTGGGAGTTAATAAATTGCGCATTACGTCCTTGCTGTGGGCGGAGTTTTGTTGGTAAAACTGAGGACGTTGATGCTTTTGGGAGAACAAAGAAGAGGACAGGAGAGAGATTGAGAGGGGAGAGAACGGACAGAGGAGAGGAACATAGAGAGAGCGCGGCAAGCCCTGTTGTATGCCGCATTTCTCGACCTCTTGTTTGCGATCACGAGCCATGAGGTTTGTAAATACCTTGTGTAAGTAAAGTGTACAAGTCGTACATTTTGAGTGTACTTGGAGTAGACCGCCGTCGGCTACTTGCCGTCAGCCAACGAGACAGCGAGTCATTGTTTTAGTGATCATCTTTTCGATCAAAGACTTCGTCGGCGACCGATCCACCATTGAAAGTAAGTGCTGCCCTCACCAAGATCGGTTGACACGGCTTCCGATGGACGACGGATAGGCTACGCCAAGGCTCGGGCGATATCTTGGTGAGAGGCTCTAAGGAGCAGACACTCCAGGCTGCAACGGCGACACTAAGTCAGAGTCTTAGTGACATACTGGTGAGAGACACCGGGGAGCAGACGTTCTAGGCTGGAATGGTCAGGACGACGTCGACAGCGGAAGAGAGCTGCATTCTCGACGGCAGCACCCGGCGTCAGTAACCTAAGGCGTTCGAGAACCCGAGCCGGAGTTGAGAGGCTGGGGCGTCATCTTGGTGAGAGGTCCCAGGGTGCAGAGGTTGAACACAAGCGAGGGGAATTCAGGACCGGGAGAGAGCTGCGTTATCTGAGGCAGCACCCAGGTCCACCGACAGGAGGGGAACGAGTGCTCCAGCGAGTTGAAATCGCGAGCGAGGCGGCTACAAGGGCGCCTCAGAGTTCGAGCAGAGGCTCCGGGAGCAGGGCTTCAAACCAAGCATCGAGAGCGGTGCAGCGGCCTATCACCTGAAGAGCGCGCGGATAGCGGCAACAAAGTAAGGCCCGTTTACCATTCGCCTTGGGGCGACCAGTGCTGTCCAATATTGTTAAACGGGAGTAGCGGTACCGCAACTCGGGGTAGTTTTAGTTGAGACGAGTTTGCATGTAGCCTTCGGAATGGCGAGGCTCTTGTCGCCTGAGGAGATAGAGCAGCGAATGGCGGCATCCCTGGTGGTGATCGAGCAGCTCTAGTTCAAGGTTGCTCAGGAGACACGCGATCTAAACAAGCGGCTCGCTAGGGAGGTCGAGCAGGCCAATCGCACCACAATTTCTTTGCTAGTGACATGCGAGCCAAATTCTTCAGCCGTCGAGGTTAACCGCTATGTAGAAACGGCTGCTCCGAATGTATGTGTGTCGCCGGAAGGCTGTGCACCACTCCACAGTTCGTGCGATCCCGAGCAAGAGTTTAGGGACGCCGCTGTTGCGGGCAAGTCTTCGGTGCATGTAGTGAAGCACGAACCCGAGATAGGAGCACCGAGCGATGGTTTGGTGACGACTGACGTAGAGTTTTTACGTGAGCCTTGCGCTTTGAGTAACGAGTGTGTGGGATCGTTTGGCACTGTATTGGCGGAGATCACGCTCGAGATTGTGGCGGGCGCATGCGAGTGTGGCGGGCGTATGCGGCCAAGTAAGCGACGGCACGGATGGGCACGTTGGTCGGGATGAAGCGCGTAGATGCGAATTACGGGATCCTCTGGTGCAATTGGCACAGCCGCGAAGTTCCTGCTTTCCTGCGGTATCGCGGTATGTACCTGATATTTTCAATTAATTGCTGACGACATGTTCTCTTCAAGAAGGCGGAAACAGGTGCGTGCTGCTGTTCTTGCATTAAAATGCTGCTCAAGTATGTATGTGTGCGCGGCGACTGTTTTCTTAGTTCTTTGGTTTCTATTTGATTGTTGATGATGATAGTTTGACTTTATCGGTGCAAGGCTGACATAGACAAAGAGCGCCATACACATAGCTGAGATGTGCAATTAAATACTAAAACGTACTCCGTAAAAACAAATTGAAGCGAACGCACGAAGAGGACAGGTGACAAGGGCCAAGTTGTCATGTTGCCTGGTAAGAAATGAGATTTAAAACTCGACATCAGTGAGAAACCTAAAAACGCGCTTGATGGAAAACAAGGGCTCGTCTCCTACAATGTATGATGGATGAAGCTGGATGTGTTGTCTGTACAGTAGTGGATATTGTTTTCGTCGTGTGGTGTCAAGTGCCTTGCAATGAATGAGTATGTGAACTACGGATGGGCCTCTCCTTACCTGCTGCACTGAGATATTGGAGATCCCTTGAGCAGATACGAGAGCGTTGCATGTGTTGGCCCTATCAGTAGCCTAGCCTATGCAACTTCCGTTTATGTGTTGTGTGAGTCGTCTGTGTTGCGTCCCAAGTGTGGCTCTATTACATGTAGTTTGTTGTCTGTCTTTTTATTCCAGTGTGTTTGCCATTTTCTGCAAAACTGTAGTGTACGTATGGCTTGAGTTGTGTATAAAGGTACCGTTGCTACGTCTACATTGTTCCTGAGCGCAGCAGCAGTGGCCCTCTCGTCTGCCAACTCGTTCCCAGCGATCCCAGAGTTTCCTCGGACCCAGCATAGGAGCAGCTCATGCTTTTCCGCATACACAGACATGATAGTGTTGAATACAAGATTAAATATGTGGTTTTTGGTGGGCTAGTGCGATGATAGTGTGCGAACAACACTCAAAGAATCTGTATAGCTGATGGAAATGGGAATTCCATTTTGACAAATGTGTTGTACAATCAGTAAAATTTCGCACGGTTCTGCTGAAAAAATTGTGTGCACGCTCATGGTTCTGGCTGCATTGAAAGTGAGACCATGAGCAGTGCAGGAGACCATAGTGGAGGTTTTAAAAGCGTCCCTGTAAAATTCTGCACGATGGTATTTAAACGGCAAAACTGAAATTGCTGCAGTATTGCAGCTTGCGGTACGCGATTTTTGTCATCTTTCATAAAAAAAGGTGGCAGGACACAGGGCGAACTTTCTAAAGCGGTAAAATGTCTGAAAAGGATAACCCGTACACATCTTAAAACGAAGCTCTGAGATTTGAGGCTAGGTCTCTCACTCTAAGAGTAATAGGAAGAGGAATTTCCAACAAAGTCACTATAACCCATGTCGATTTATTGTATTTCTTTCGTGTCGGTTTATCTTCGTCTTTCCTGTGTGTATTTTCTCTTTTTAGGGGCGAAGCTCCTTAAGGGGTGGGTCTGTTCATCCTCGACGTATGTATGTAGCCACCTCTAGTTTAGTTCTTGGATTGTTTACTAGATGGCGTGGCTACCTCTAGTTTAGTTCTTGGATTGTTTACTAGATGGCGGTACTTCTATATGATTAAAATATGCGCTTGGATTGTTTACTAGATGGCGTGGCTACCTCTAGTTTAGTTCTTGGATTTTTTACTAGATGGTGGGGAGCGTTGTAATATAATCCGTTCGCTGTTGGCGCGCGCTCGGAGTCGCCCGATGGATAAGGCTGCAGATGTGCGAGCCCGCGAGGCAGAAGCGCTCCGTGAAGCTGCGCGACGCCGCCGCCAAGATCCTGCCGTACGAGAGCGGTAGGCCGAAGCATGTCGTCTGGCTGCGCGACGACGGCGCCAAGATCCGAGCGTTCGAGAACGAGAGGCCCAAGCGTCACGGCAACGGCGCGAGGACCCTGCCGTACGCGAAGCGGCACGGCTGCGCCGCGAAGAGGATATCCAAAACGTCAGAGAACGGGAAGCGGCGAGAAAGCGCGCGTATCGGCAGGCAGACCCCGATGCAGTGAGAGCTCGTGAGGCGTCTGCAAAACGCATCAGCCGAGCTCAGCCCCAAGGTGCCGACGCGCGGTTTAAGCGAGACTTTCTAAACATTACGTTCGGACACAGATGTAGCGGGCGAACTTTCACTGAAGAGTCACGGTTTTACCGATGATTTCCCCTCAGGAGCTTCGGCCACTCATCATCATTCACCCCGTGGATATGCTGTGAATTTTTTCTCTTGTTTCCCCTGCCTTTTTTTCTTCTTCTGTATTTTTTTGTCTTTTTTGCTCTTGAATTTGTTCCTTCATATATTTCTCTTTTCCCCCCTGTTTACACTTATTACTATCAATGAGTGCTTTTGACAAAAGTGAAGGCGGCTGTAGCTGGGCGACGCCACAGAAGCCTGTTTGCTTTGGCATGCACACTAACTTCTGGATGTACTCCTTCATAATAAATTATTATAATATATAAATATATTATTGTGGTTTTATATTGATATTTATTCATAATATTGATACTATTGTTATATAATTAGCAGTGAGCTAAACAATTACTGACACTAAAAAAAAGTTTGCAGTTTTCTCATTGCCCTCGATCGGTCAGTACAGTGCATGCGGCACTGTGACCTCGAGTCCCTAGATGAATCTTTCTGGCTTGAACTAGGCCTTACGAGGAGGGAGAAGCTACTCATCGATGCATGCTATATATCGAAGGAAGAATTACCTACAGAATTTCAACGAATACTCACATCTATTGAAAAATTCTCAAATGCATACTCTAACCTAGGGACTTATACCTAATTTGCACCTATACCTTATACCAATTATACCTAGGGACTTCAACATCCAAGGTATTTGGTGTAACAGGGTTTCCTTTGAGCACAAAAACCATTATGCAGCACGGAAATGCAGCATTTGATAAGATTTTCAATCGTTCGCCTCCATGCAGCAGTTTTGCCGCATAGAAAACTCGTGCACTAATGTTCTAGATGTGTGCTTCTCAAGCTGAAAAAAACGTGCAACTGTGTGCCTCTGATATTTCTCTTGTACACCATGACAAGTTTCACTCTTCTCTTATTGTCTCTGTCTCGGTCGCTGCCAGCAATGCGATGGCGGTGTTGACCATTGTGAACTCCCGTGATATGCATTCAAACGTGGTGATTCTGCTGGACTATATCACTTAAATTCATCCGCTGAATGGTGAAGTTTTTTATGTCAGTGATGTTGATGAACAGGTTCGACGTTTTACCAAAATGGTTAGGAGTGGCATGGAAAAGTACATTCCTGTTTATAAGCCTGTTCATTCCAAATTTCCCCACTGGTTCTCTAAAGAACTTCTAAGCTCACTCAAACTTAAGGACAGCGCCTACAGAAAGTCAAAGCGTTCTGCGCTTGATAAGTCGAAGGCTGACGTTATTCGGCATCGCTCACTTTCTCAAAGCCTCTCCCAGCGGGACCACCAACTCGCCATGGAGTAATTGGAGGCTGCTGCGTCTCATAAACCTGCTGACTTCTGTAGCCATCTACGCGGGCGTTCAAAAACATCTAAAGAACACATTACCCTGCCTACTTCCGATGGTGAACACGTTGAAGATGTTGCCACAAGCTTTGCTCAGTACTTTCAATCTGTCTTTCAACTGCCTTTTACTAACGACGAGCGCCTATATTTCAATATAGAGTTTAATTTTAATAACCGGCGTTCGATGAAAAACTTGTCAATGATAGCCTTAAACGGAAGAAACCATTATTTTCCTGTGGTGCAGATGGAATTCCTTGAACCCTCATAAAGGCTTACGGCAACAATTTTGTGCCGGTTTTGACTTTCATTTTTAATAACTGTTTACTTTACGGCAAATTTTGTAGTGCATTGAAGATCGCATCAAACTTTCCTACACTCAAATCTGGTGATAAGTAAGCCGTTACTAACTATCGCCCCATTTCACTACTGTGTGTTGCCTCTACACTCTTTGAGTCAGCTCTGCACAAAGTTCTTGCGGCCTGCATCAAGAACGTTCTGATACCTCATCAGCACGGTCTTTTCTCGGGTAGATTGACGGTTACAAATCTTGCCAGCTTTATGACACAGGCTACGGCTATGGTTTGCAAAAACGGCCAGTTGGACGTCATTTATTTTGACCTCAGTAATACGTTTGATCTGTTGTAGATGCAGGATTGTTTCCTTGTTGTCCTACCATATACTTTACCGTTCATTTTAACTCGATGTAAAACAACAAAAAGTCTGGTGTTTACACTGCAACACGTGGTGTACCTCAAACTTTCGTGCTGGTCCCAGAGTTCTTTTTTATAATAATCAATGATGTGTCAAAAGTCTTAACAAAATCTTCATTTCTTCTATGTGATGATGATCTCAAATTTTTCGGGCACATTAGTGGTGTTGAGGACTTCCGTGTCCTGCAGAGTGATGTGTTGGAATTATCGGGTGGTGCAGCAAAAACTGTCTAATTGTGAACACTGGTAAAGCAAAGGTTATTACGTACAGCCGGAAAACCCATCGTCTGCTGTTTTCCTAAAGCATTGAACGAGCTTTTCTGGAAAGGGTTGAGGAGATTAGGGACCTCGGAGTGCTTTTCGACAGTACCCTCTCTTTTTCATCTCATATTAGGCTAATCACCCGGCAAGCGCTACGCATTCTTGGAAATGTCTCTCCGATATCAAAGGAATTCTCTTCCCCGATCCATTTGTAATCCCATATTATAAAATATGATCCGTTTGTTATAATAGGCCTCTGGTACCTGAAACGGCATGTCTGATTCTAGTAGTGAGTTTTAGAAGGTGTGGAGAAGAAGGTTTTATTCCTTTTTAGGCACCGCCATAACCTTCGCAGTATGGGTCCTGATTCTGACTTACCCACAGCTCCATTCATCATTTCCATGAACTGCACACCTATGCTTGCAGATCCCACATTCCTTTACAAAATTGTTCATGAAGGCGTTTCCTGCGCAGACCTGCTTAAATGTTTGGAGTTTGGTGTTCCGCAATGCCCACCATGCCGCATCACCCGTTATTGACTTCTGCGCACAACTCGAATAATTGTCCTGTGCGCATAATAAAGAATTCTTACAATCGGTTCTTTGCACGCCTTGACATCTTTCAAAGTTCATTTATATTTTACCGCACAGCGCTGCTGAATGCAGTGTGTGAAACATCTATAATGTTTCTGTCGTTCTGTTTTTTTTTCTTTCTCCATTGCTGGAATTAGGTTCTCTGTGGTTCTGAATAGACAAATGATAGTTGCCTATTTCTGAAATTGTTTATTGTGATTTGCTCGAATTAACATTTGTTGCCACAGGCTTGTCATTGTTCTTGTCGTTTTTCGGTCAAACTTTGATTCTCTGCTTGTTGTGTGGTCTTTACAGCAAGCAGAGCCACAAAGACATCTTCTTTTAATTTACCTGTACCGAGGGTCTACCTGTTTTTTATTTATGTAAGTTTCACTAGTTCAATTTGGGTGTCTTGTGACTTGTTTGTTTTTTGAAACATGCTACTTGTAGTTTGTTTATATTTACCTATCCGTACGTCACCAGTCAGGCCTATGGGTGTTCTTGGGCACGTAAATAAACTTGATTGATTATTAATATATTATTATGTTATTACGTTGTGCTTTGTGCAAATGCGCCAACAATTATGGCTTCCGCTGAACATTTTTATCTCGGTTTCAAAGTTACCTTCCGCAACGTTCTCAAAAGGTGTCACTTAGATCACGGCTGAGTGGTAGTCTCAGCCTTAGGAGAGGTCTGCCACATGGGTCTATCTTGTCACTGCTTCTTTTTAATTTATACGTCAATGATTAAGCTCGTAGAAGTCATACCACGATGCAAACAGCAAACCAGCCTATATGTGTAAATATATACCGCCCCCCTGATCACGTTCTACCCGGAATTGACAAACTAGTCAGAGAATTCCACCAAAGAACGAAAGGCCAAAATTATTATTCATGGGAGACTTCAACGCCCACCATACTACGTGAGGCTATATCCGCTCCAATAAAAAAGCACCTCCATATGCGATGCAATACAGCAAAATAAGCTGCATCTTTGCAATACCCCCCAAGTTACTACCCGCATCGGCAACACTATATCACCGGACACGATTACAGAGTTGACGCTCACGCATAATATCAAAGAAGCTACGTGGGCAAGGCTCGACGAGACACTGGGTAGCGATCACTATATCACAAAACTTACCATAGCATCCACGATATCATACAACCCCAGCAATCAAAACAAGAAATTCATATTGGCTTTGGATGTCAAGGGAGCTTTCTACAACATCTCCTACAACGCTCTCTACTCTGGCCTGGCCTCAACAAAACTGTGGCCAAGGGACCTACGACAACATATCCTCTTTCCTCAAAGACCGCACTGCAACAATAGGCATCGGACACCTTTGCTCCCGCAATTTCAAAGTGGACGCCACAGGGCTCAGTCATATCACCCTATTATTCAAAAATTCCATGAAGGATTTGCCACCTCACCTCCAACGCATCCCAAATCTCAAGTATGCAATATACGCAGGTAACCGAACTATGTGAATCCCCATGGGCTCCACAGACACCCACCAAGACGCTCTCTAAAAAGCAAAACAGATTGCACAACGATACTTGAAATCTTGTGGTTTAGAATGCGCCCCAGAAAAACCCGCACTCCTCACGCTATGTAAAAAAACTCGCACAAACCAGGAGCAAGCCATCCCGGGTCCTAACACGCACATAAATGGCCAAGCTGTGCCTCAAGTATCACACCTCCAAATTCTTGGCCTCAACATCCTGAAGGACGGCTCCGGCTCTCACACCATTCTTTATCTACAACAATCTCTGAATCTGTGGGTCAGCATCATTCGGCGGTTCTCTCATCACCGATACGGCCTCAAAGAATTCGACACAAGGCAGATAATAAAAGCTATCCTAATTAGTCGAATGACGTATGGTGCGCCATACCTACCCCTAAAAAATGCTGAAAAAGGGAAGCTAAACATTATGATTATGCAAGCCTTCAAAACTGCACTGGGTCTACTCCCGAAAACGGCCACGCGCAAAGTACTCCAACTTGGACTTTAAAACAAATGGGAAGAACTACAAGACGCCCATGTGTCGCCAAGCTGTCACCCCTGAAGCTCACCAAAACTGAACGCACTACCCTCGCCCGCTTGGGATACATGGTCATGCCATCAGAGGACCAAAAACAGCGCCTCCCTTTCAACACTAGAAAAACCATCAGGTTCGCTCCAATACACCGCAAGATGAATCCTATCTACAACCAAGCACGACGCGCCACCCGCGTCAGTGTCTTCCAAAATAGCTATGCTGGGCGACCTGACACCCGATATGGCGAAGCCTACCCGTTCCCGCACAAACCCGCTCATGCAATCAGTGTAATTGACCCCCATGGAACAGAACTAAGAGCAGCAACGATTGGCACTACAAGCACAGAAGCTGCTGAGGAACTAGTCATCTCATTGGCCGCAACTACTGTCCCCCACCAGGATGAATAAGAATTCCTCACGGTAATTACAGATTCCAAAGCCGCTTTCAGAAATTACACTATTGGTCGAAAATCTCCTTCTGCGCTTGGTATGTGACCACCTTTGAAAAGGCATATTTTTATAAAAATGAATTTTTTCTTTTTTAGATTTCCAGAATACCCAAAGATTCAAAAATGTTGTGAAGAAAGAATTATGTTTCTATCCTTTTTGGTTAAAAAGTTACAGCATATTTTCTAACAGCTGGTGAACCATTCCGAAACCCAAACTAATGTGGTGTGGTAGCAAAAAGTGAAAACTGAGTGAAAATCAGAGGTTTATATTGAATTGTTTCTGTTAGGGTCTGGTGTAATACATAAAGATAATCTAAAATAAACTTGCGATGCTTTCTGGTTTATAATCATCGCTTTACACTTGCGTAAGCGGGTCGCATGACGCTAGAGGCGTCTCAGGTGCTCACTTGGCGCGCGCTTTATGCTACTGCTGTAAGAGCCTCGGGGCCGTCCTGTTGATCAGGATTCTCTTTACTAGTGAAAGTAAAGCATTGGCAGAACGTTTTTATAGGAAGTAATGACCAAGTTCCGGGTGAAAAGGCGACTGAAACGAACGTTTCATGGAAATCGGCAAGCGGTGAAAGCTCCGACCAAAGACCATGCGGACGTCAATGTTTCGGCGAGTGCTGCAACGCTTGGGGACGTGGAGAACAACTGTGAAGTGCCCCTACAAGACCGTTTACTGCAATGTAATATGATTATTGATGTGGAGATTCTGTCGTCTGTTTTTGCAAAATTGGCCTGCCCAGAGTGGAAGACGACGTCACTCCGATTGGAAGAATCCTCGCAGCAGGGAATATCTTTTGCATACGTCGTTGTTTGTGACGCCTGCGCATTTGGACATTCTTTTCAATTGTCAAAAATGCTGGAAGTGCTATTGAGTATAACCTGCGTCTTGTCTAAGCTATGCGGCAGCTTGGCAAGGGTTATTCTGGAGCTGTAACGCTGGCGAAAGTAATGAACATGCCACCACTGCTTGCCATTCTGCCTTCCAAAAGATATCTACGAAGCTCTGTACCTCGGCAGAGACTTTTGCGTCTGAGTGAATGGCAAATGCCGCTGCTGAAGTGCGTTGTGTTGTGCAAACTACTGACTGTGGTATATCAGGGTATGGCACTTGGCAAAGGCGTGGACATTCTTCATTGAACGGCTGTGTCTCGTTGATATCTGTTTATACTGGCAAAGTTATTGACGTACAAGGTATGTCTAGTAAATGTAGGGCATGCCATTTGAAAAGCATGTTCAACCCAACAAGTGCTGAATTTGTTGAATGGAAGGCAAACCATACCCAGTGCCAGGCGAACTACACCGGTAGTGCGGGTGGCATGGAGGCCGTAGGGCTTTATCGTATGTTCGAGCGTGCAGAAACAAGTCGTCAATTAACGTGTGTAGACTTCTTTGGAGATGGCGACTCCGAGAGCCACGCTGCAGTAAAGGGCATATATGGCCGAAATAGCGTGCGGAAACTGGAATGTATTGGACATGTACAGAAGTTAGTAGGGGGCCGCATAGGAAAGTTGAAAAAAAAACTGTTCGTGGACTAGGACGCAAAGGAAAGCTAACCGACGTTCTCATCGACCGGCTGCAGATATACTATGGTATTGCCATCAGAGCGCATGTGGGAGACCTGCACGCAATGAAGCAAGCAACATTAGCAAGCTTGTTCCATTGCAGTTCAAAAGTTGAAGAACCAAGGCATGGTCTGTGTCCCCTGGGTCCCCAGAGTTGATGCGGATTTAATCGACAGAAAGCACTCGGTGGTGGACGCTACAAGCACAAGAGGGGCCTTTCCGACGAGGTACTCAATCAAGTGAAGCCAGTGTATGCTGACCTTTGTAAGGAGGAGCTCCTAAGCAAGTGCCTGCACGGAAAAACCCAAAATGCAAATGAGTTTCAACAGTATGATTTGGCAATGAGTACCCAAAGACGTCCACGTGGGCTTGCCTGTCCTACTTTTCAGTTTATACGACGCTGTGTGCCACTTCAATAATGGCAGCAGAAGCACAGATGATATTTTGAGAGAAGCAGGCATTGAACCTGGCCACCATACTTTCTTAGCATGCTGCACTAGTGACCGGTACTGTGTGAAGAAGGCCCAGCGTCACTCATCGGATGAGGAAAAACAACTCCGCAAAAAAAAAGACGGGCTGCTACAAAAGCCAAACGAGAGTGTGTGGCAGCTAACGAGGGCCCTAGCTATGAACCTGGTGGATTTTAACTTTCTACGATGTGATTCTCTTGTTTGTTCATGGACTGGAAAACATTATTCTTGTTTTTCTCAAAACTTGATTTTTCGTGCTTTCTTGCTACGCAAACAGTCGTGGCTTCTAAATAAATGCAGCATTTTCAGTGAAACTTTCCCTACTCATTTTTTGTTACCAACGTATGCAATGAACTAGGATAATTAAAAACTAATGGTAAGTTTCTTTGTAATAAAGTTTTATTTTACAGAATTCAGTAAAAAAGCCGAATTTTTTCGCTTTCTTCGGAATTTTTGCTGTAACTTGATTCCCATACATCGGATCGCAAAGATCCTCATTAGTTGCACAGCCTGGATAGTTGGGTACCCCTGTGTCGAATAGTTTACAATTTCTGCACAACTTTCGTAAGTTATGAATGTTCGCGTAACAGCTAAGGTTCAGCAATTTTCCGTCACTCACAAGTGCCAAAATAAATTTTTTCATTCTTTTTTATTTTAAATACCACTTATAACGGTCTTTCATAAGGTCAATGTAAAATAAAAGTTTTGGTGATAAAAGTAAAACTATTTTAGAAAAAGGTGGTGACATACCTTAACATCCTATGCTCAGCGAAGACGCTACCATAAATCCAAGTTGTCCAGACCCCCGGACACGAGTCCCTCAAAAGGAATGAAGCAGCGCACGCCGCGGCCCGCGCACTTACACTGCGGGCTATTTCTGATGAGGGCGACGCTCCAAGACCTGAGCCGCGGTTAAACTACACAGACATCTTGGCTTAGTACCACCCCTTGCGCCGAAGAGTCCCTCCACCTCACCCCGATCTCACCGGCACCAAAGCCACCACTCTGCGCCAATTACAAACAAATTCATACCCGCATGGCACCATTCTACTCGCAATCCACCCCACCCTCTATCCCAGAACCTGAAATTCTGCACCCAGCGCATCACACTATACCATATGGTATGGAAGTGCTCACAAACACCTAGCCTCTACCCAAACCCTAATTCCACCTACGTGCAGTGTGCGGCCCGGCTAACCAGCTAAGACTTCCGATTAGCGAGACATGGTAGGAAGAGCCAGATACATCCAGCGAGGACCAGAGTTTTCCGGGCTAAACGAGACCCCCCACAGGCCAGGTGTCTCTGACATCGGCACCTAAAGCTGGTCTTAAATAAAGTATATTCCATCCATCCATCCAATGATTTAGCTACTGTTGTATCATCTTCGAAAATGTATCAATAGGCTGATGACACCCTGATGATATCTGGCAAGTCCCTCTTTCAAATGTTCAGGATGATGCCAAACATGTACACAATTCGTTTGACGCAAATTTATTACAATCAATCCTTTAAAAAGTCGGCTAGTTTCTTTTCGAAATTGACAGAAACCAGTGCAAGATGACTGCTTCATTACAATACACGCATCTAATAGTGCATTATCTTGTTCCCGCATCCGTATGTTGTATGCCCCCTGCTCAGGAGAAGTGTGAAGTGCTGCTGGACGAAGAACTGCAGGTTCTATGGTTTAGTGCTCAGCCGTTCTTATGCAACCTATGTGCGAGTGTGGATGGCGAAAGTGGGTCTAGCGATGCACCAGACGACTCGATGGTTAGCCCCCGAACTTGTGCCACCGGCGCCCCTCGCCGCTCCCGCCGTCTCTCCTGTGGTTATCAAGGGACGGAGAAACAGGTCTGCGCGAGCTCCTACTCAACGCGCTGCAGGGGAATTGCTTCCTCACCAACTCGGTCGCCGAGCTTCGGGAGTGCACTGACCGGCTCCGCAGGGAGAACGCACGCGGGCTATCCTAACAGACGGACACCATCGCCTCTCTCCGAACGGAGGTTACACGCCTGCGCGACGAGCTGTTGCTGATCGCCCCATTCTTACGGCATCCCGGTACTTCACATCCAAATGCCAACTTGGCTGCGGCCACGTGTGTTCAGAGTGGAGGTGCATCTTAGGCAACACTCAATCGCTGCAACACCTCTGCAACCTCACACACACCTGCCGCCAAGCGCAGAAGCGGTGATACCAACTGCGACTGCTCCACTGTCTGCCTTGCTGCCCACCACTGCAGTGAACGTAACAATTACCAGTAGTGAACACCTGGCGGCGAAGAGCAAGGAACCAGAAATACTTGGATCATCCGACTCGACGGGCTTAGTTGTAATACCACCGAAGCGCCCCAAGCTTGTTTTCTTGACCAAACTAAGTCCAAGTACGACGCCGGGGAAGCTCCAAGCCCACCGGTGTTCAGTGAACCTTGCCGCGCTATTCTTCTACCGACTTCAGGCCAAGTATGAAACGTATGCCTCGTTCTTTGTCGGTGTCAACGACATTTGTCGGTGTCGACGACATTTGTCGACGACCCCTGTACCTGGGCATCGGACTGTTTGGTCAAACCCTGTCGAGGTAGACTTCAATCTGACATGATTCTTTCACCCAACACCGAGTACGTTCCACTCGATGAAAAAAAGGCAACGCTAGCTTCAAAATATTAAATCAAAATGCACGCAGGCTTCATACTAAATCTTCCGAGTTTATCGTGAATGTTCTGTCTTCTATATGCCCAATCAGTGTTAGGAAAGAAACTGGGCCTATAAACGACATTTCCTCTGCTCAGTATTTTCCTGATAGTTATGACGTTTATCTTGATGAACGAAAGTTGGCTGGTTCTGAGAAAAAAGGCGGAGGTTCTGTGTAGCGGCAGGAATATCGCTGCAATGCGTTCGACGTCGGGAGCTTGAAACACAACGGGAATGTGTCTTTGTGAAGCCATTTGGCTTCGGCGACGTCAAAACACAAGGCGTTGAATGCGATAACCATACCTTTTCTTACTACAATTATAACAATGCGCAAAAGTGCCGCATGATTCTTGATTTCTCAACATTTACTTGTTTACTCCGTTTAAATCGTACCAAGAAAAGCAGTGGTAATATTTTAGACGTTTGTTTCATGGTCGTTTGAAATGTGCAAGCTTTTCATTCGCCCATTGCTGTTGTCTGTCCTGATAAATTTCCCCCTCCACTTCTGATTTCCGCATCTTTATCTGTACAGCCTGACATAGCTTCATCCTTATACTCTACCCCTAACGTTATGGCTTTAGGCGGGGTGACTATGTAGGTTTATACCAATATCTTTCCTCCGCCGATGGGTTCATGGTCTTGACCTACAATGATATTGACGAGCAAGTTTACTGCTTCACTGAAATTGTAAATAATGGGATGGACCGGTCTACCTCAAAGACCAAAAATTTGCAGAAATTTCCGTTTTGGTTCTGCAATGAAGTTCGAGCTGCCCTCAAGCTGAAAGATTGCGCACATAGAAAGGCACGTGACTCTGGCCTGGATAAGTGGAAGACGGAGTTTTGAATTCACTGTTAAACGTGCAAAAATCTCTATAAAAAGCCTATAGTTCCCACCTTTAGTCCGTGGAGATTACTGCAACGCATGACCCTTAAAATTCTGGCCGTTTGTTCGTTTCTACTCACATAACGCAGATGATCACATTCGTTTAGATGATTCTTCCGAGATTGAGATAACAGATGCGGCTAATTCCTTCGCGCTTCACTTTAATAGCACTTTCCCACCTCCCAGAGACAATGAGACATCTTGATTTATCCACAGCGTGAGCGGGGCAAGTTCAGTTCTCATTGAAGAAAAGCTTGTGCTTGAAAGCTTCAAGTCTGGCCCAGAAGCATTCCTTGGGCCACACTTAAAACTATTAGGGTATTTTAGTTCCTGTTCTATCATCTATAATAAATAACTGGTTAGCTGCTAACACATTTCAGAAACATGGAAAATTTCTAGAATATATCATAGGTTTAAGTGAGGCAATAGCAAACATCCAACGATCAACCTACTGATTGCAATTTTCTGTGCCACGTTCAAACTTTGTGAGTCCTCATTACACAGAGTACTGATTTCGTGTGTAAACATTCCATTTTACCCGATCAGCACATGTTTATAACTAGGTGTTCAATGACAAGTAACCTTACCTGCTTTATGACGCATGCATCCTAGGCAGTCACAGACCGAGGCCATATTGACGCAGTTTACTCTTATGAAAGTAAGGCCTTTGACCTATTACTCCTCCACTGTTGCTCAAAAAACTGTTGCTCTGTGACGTCAACGCTCCTTTAGTTGTCTTACTAAGCAGCTATCTTCTTAACTGACGATGTCATGTCTGTGCAAATTGCCAAAGAGCTGTCAACTACATTCCCACCAGCGACGTACCTCAGGGGTCCGTGTTGGGCCCTCTTCTGTTCTCTCATTTCAATAACGACGCATCTACCTCTATTAAGAGCTCGTTTTTCCTTTTGCATTCTGACGATATAAAGGTTTAAAAAATAATTGATTGCCCCGAAGACCACCTCGCCCTTTAACACGACATCTCAACTTTCGCTCGCTGGTGTGCTGAGAAGGTATTAATTTTTAAACCCTCATGAAACCAAACGGTTCAACTACTTCGAGTAAATGGAGCTTTCAATAGCTCCCCGGTACCACCGTAGTACAACCGGTTATACCCAAATGCCACAGTACGAAAATAGGGCCAACCGGCAAAGAGAATTCTGTCCACGTGAAGGTGGAGAGAAATAATGGGAAAAAGCTTTCTTCCGACCCATCGCCAGGGGGACGAGCCCGGGTGGACCCCTCTTGTCCCCCCTAGGAAAAAGCCGGATAGGGTGGGTTGCTGGGAACGGGAACTTGGACATCTGGATGGGTTATGAGAAGAAGGGTGGGAATGGGGGAAGCAATTTTGCTCCAATCCATTTGTCTGACTCTCTTCCAAGACTGATTGCTCAGCGAGGGCATCAGACAGTGCCAATTGCCAAATATGCGGTCCCTGACACGGGTTACCGCTCATCCATAGGGTCCGATAACTGGGCCCCAACTGTCGGAGACAGGAAGTACCCTATTTAGTGGCGACGGTCGGGCCTCCTCCCAAACTCCAGTTCTGCAGCCTATGCGTACTGACGTCCTTGATCAACTGTCCCGCACTAGGTACTCACGAATCACCAGTGAGGCTTTCAACTATACATGGGTACTTGCAACACCTGCTTTTCACGGTCTCTGGACATCGGAAGATTGTATACGAACGTGAACTGAAATCCACGTTTGCAAGGCTCCCACGGGGGCGTTTGTGAGAGCCCTTTACTTATGTCCTCCTCTGTGCCTACTCTTTCGCTCAATGGAACAAGAGTCTTGTGGCATTGCCGCTGGGGTGTGTGGCTCAGCAGAGGAGATCGGTCCGGGCCTACTAGCCATTACTAAGCCAGGAGAGTTTCCCCGGTCGGTGCACTAACCTCACCTTTCCTCGTTTTCCGCGTGCGGAACACCAAGTAGCTCGTGGTAACACGTCCCGTTGCAGCCAGAGAAGATCAGTCTATAGGCCCCTCGCAGCAAGGGGACAGGGGGGCGCGACCCCCCCACCGGCCTCATACGGACTGTACAACATCTAGCCCCCACGACATTTGGTTACAGGGGTGTGTCACTCCCCCCGACTTATAGCGATCAGGTCGCTGGCCCCGCCAAAGCTTGCAGTTACAAGGATCGCCAGTCCCCCGGCTTGTAATGGTTTCCCGAATTTAATCGGTATTCACAATACAAACGACTGTATGCTTGCGGCACTTGCTACTTTCGCAACTTCACTCGCCGGCCTCCTCCCACGCTGGTTTACACGGGTGCGTTACTTCCCCCAGCCAAAGAAAGTCATAGTTGATGGATCTCGACACGCTATCCTGCTTCACTCGCATTGCCATGTGCCGGGTTGACACCCGACTGCCCGACCACCGCGTAGGACCTGATTCCAGTTGACCACGAACATCCGCAGTGGCGGCCGTTTTGCACGATCCCTGGGAAGGGATTGTGTTGCCTCCCCGATTCCTCGAGGAGGTCCCGTGGAATAACCGTACTTCCACGCTCTGGCCCCTATGACATTAGGTTACAAGGGTTTGTCACAACCCCCGGCCTGCAGACCAGTTCGCAAGTTCAACAGAACGAGCCCCAAGCTATGGTTACAGGGGTGTGCGCGCCCCCGGCTCAGTAGTGGTCTACCCAATGCTTCAGCAATGGTTCGCCAACACTACTTGCGAACTGTACCGCTTGAGCGCAGTGATTACGTCGCAACATTGACCCGATGGCTAACTCTCACGCTGGATTACAGGGGCGCGTTAACACCCCCATCCTTTGGCCTCCTCCCACACTGGATTACAGGGGCTCGCTACTTCCCCTAGCCAAGAGAGTCATAGTTGCTCCACAAATACCATCTTTCGGGATACAAGGGATCCTCTGAGGAACTCCCAATGGCTCTGCACTCTCGCCCCAAGACTGAAGGTTACAAGGGCTCATCAAGTTCCCTCGGTAAGCAGACCAGTTCGCATTAAAGGCCCCTTCCATGCTCCGGTTACAGAGGTTCGCTACACCCCCAGCCTCATTGTGTGTACCCATGCTTCAGCATGGCACGATAAAACGAACTGTACCGCATGTACCCCTATGACTTGGGTTACAAGGGCTCGTCACCTCTTTAGGCGAGCAGATCGGTTCGTGTTTATAGGCCCCTTCCTAGCTGCAGTTACAGGGGCTCGCCACTCCCCCGGCCTCATAGTAGCGCTCACATTGCTTCAGCAACCGTTCGCCACTATAACTTAAACTGTACCGCTTCGTGCAGTTGCACTTCGCAACATTGACCCCCCGGCCTCCACCACACTGGATTACAGGGGCGCGTTACCACCCCCGGATAAAGAGAATCATAGTTGATCCACAGAAATTTGCGACCGCAAATTTTGTTCGAATTACTATTCCAAGCACCAACCTCGGTAGCCACCCAGGCTGTCCGGGGCTGCGTCCGCATCACACATCGGTGTTCTGGAAAGGCACTTGCCCTCAGAGTGCCTGGGAGTTGCTCAAGCTCCCATGGAGTTGAATACCCAATACAGTGGGCCTGGCACACCACTGACTCCTGCCATTGCGACGGACCAAAGCAGGACAGCCGAAACCGACCGACACAGCCCAGCAGGAAAACACATTCCTTCAACTTCTGTTACACGCTTGAATATTGCTCGTCTGTCAAAAGGTTGCGAGGTTACAGACCTCAGATCGCTGTTCGACAGTTCCCTCAGTCTGACTCCCCATATACGACAGATGGTCGGGTGGGCCGTCCGCTTTTTGTGGGCGGTATCAGGTTTACAAGAGATTTAAATTCTTTTCTTTTTAAAGTTCACTGCTGAATTTGCTTCCTCCAATTAGAATACTCATCTGTCGTTTGGAACGAAACCTGGCAATCTAATAATCAGTATCTTGCATCTGTGCAAAAACAATTCCTGCCACAATTCCCGGCTAGGACACCGTTCGGTTTCGTCCGCTAGTCATCATCAGCTACCTAATCTTATTTTCATGAGTTCTAGGCACGATGGAGCTGATCTTTTTCGGCACAAGCTACCACACTGAGTAATTTTCTTCCAAGAACTTCTGTACCAGCTTATGCTCCGAATTCCCACACAAGTGCGCCCGATCGCACTATCGATTCGATACTGGTCCAACAGGTAGTGGTCACTCGCCTATCCACCGACTGCAAAGCCTGTAAAACTTTCTTGGTGGCGAATTTAATATTTAATGGCTCCCTGAGCCAGTTTTGTGCAGGGCTGATCAGTGCTGTTTGTAGCTAACGGAATATGTATTATTTTCACATAATCTTGCTAAGCCACCTTCCTTTGTTTGCTCGTTAGTGAATTGTATTCAACTTCTCGTTTGTGTCCTTACCTCACGATCACCTAATTGTAAAAGTGTTTATTGTATTGTATAACCCTTCCATCCTTCAGGTGTTATCATTGTTATTGGCGTTCTTTGTGCTTGTCCTATTGTAGCCTAATTTTAGTAATCCGTGTTTTATGTACCATGATGGTTTTTTTGTGTTTGTTACTGTACCACACTAAGACATCACCGTCGTTCCTGGGCACTGAAAAAAATTGATAGATTGATTGGTTGATTTAGTGATTATTATTATTATTATTTTTACATTAGGTTCCGTGTTTTTTTTCTTTTGCGGTTTTTTTTCCTGAGATTGCTGTAGCTAATTTTAATATGTTGTTTCTGTCATACATGAGGTTGTGTGTTGGGACGTCTCAATTTTAGTGTGTTTTATGAATGTTTTTAATATAGTGTACAAGTGCCAAGATCATAGGGTTGTTCCTGGGCACTGAAAATGAAGGTTCATTGATTGATTGATTGAATATATATAGGTCGTTGCCATTTAGTTGTGGGCAAGTTAAAATCACTAGTGAGTATAATTTTGCGGTTACTATAAGGAAACAGATATCATACAAATGGGTAAGTACTTCTGGAAAACATCCGCTTCTAATCGGGCGTTTATATTGCCGATGATTCTTGTTACTGCTTGTATAAGGATGCACTCAAAACAGTTTTGAAGATTTCTACCGCCATATTTTAGATTTTAAGCAGTATTCATGCATGAATAGCAGTGAGAGAGGGTGATTAGGGCAAGGCCGCGAGTGTTGTCTCGTGCAAAGCGAATTGGCCCCAAGCGGCGCGGCGGGAATCGCTTTTATACTAGATAAATCTTTCGCAAGGTAATTGTGAGTGTGCCTTTCAGGGAAATAAAATAAAATCTTTGTTACGGTGAGTGGTCCTCTAGCGGCGCGGTCGTGGGGAACGCGCCCAGTGCATTCATGCGCGCATCTTTCTGTTTCTGAGACGAGGGTGCAGTTCTCGGTGCGTGCCCTTTGTTACTAGAAACAGGCGTCTTTACGATGCGGTTTTGGGATCGACATGTCAATAGCAGGGGCAGATAAAGAAAGAAACAATGCCAGTCATTGTATGTAAGACGAGCCTCCCAACTATCTCCGTGCAGAAGCATAGCTTAACTGCACGCAAGGGATGATGATGTTTCGAGAAGCTTCCACCTCCTCCCCTTCATCGGGCACAAACACGTTGTCTTAGTTAAAGAGAGGCGAAAAAAGACGGCGGGTTCAATATACTAGGATATTGTATACTCACAGAAGGAGGCGAGAAGCGTTCATGGTGGGGAGCGAGTCCAACGCGAGCGCAAAACGTCGATGCCCCGCTTTAAAGAGTTGAAGAGAGTGAAGCTATGTGGACGTACATAAGGGAGCCCCGCAAGCGAATGTCGCCCAGGTGAAAACATTTGCTCAAAGAGAAATGCAAGCGAGGAGGGAAATACCTCGGCTCATACGACACACTGATGCAATCGGTGTCCTGGGCTACAATAGTTTTCTCGAAACAAAATAGAAGTATAAGCTATCAAGAAGGATGATAATAGGATATCCGCATTTTGTCCGGATTCAGTGTTTGGTGGAGGCCGGATATATCTGGTTTGAAAAAAGAGCTGAGCACTACTGTGGGGTTGCGACATTTAAGGTTGTTCGTTAAACATTTGTTATCGATTACTTTAAATGGTGTCGCTGTCCTATATTATGCGGTACTTGTTATCAGAAACCATAAAAAGCCTTACCTGAAAAATTTGTCAGAAACAATTAGAGATAATAAAACCGGCGAATAGAAAGTCTATACTTGGTGGCGCATCGGTGAAATAATATATACGCGTGTATACATGTATACACGATTTTTGAATAGTGAATTATCCTGATAATAAAGGAACGAAGGGCACACCAGATTGGTGGGCACACAAACTCTATGCTCGTAGTGGCAAGTATACAAGAATAGGGAAATGAGTTGCGGTGGTGGAGAGGAATATAACTTGGGGCTTTATTTCAACTCCTGCCGCGGATGGCTATTCTTAACTCTGAAACACAGAGTAAAACCATTCTGTTGATGAAAAGCAAGGTTCCCACAATTCTTTTAGAAGCGGCTTTGCCTCAACACATAATTTAAAAGCTTTGGAAATGTATGGTTTAGCTGTAATAAAAGCTGTAAATTATCCACATGTATGGCGACTAAAGTTCTATGTGTTTTTATTATTTTACACTGAAAGGTAGTAACTTTTCTTATTTGGCAAGAGAATAACTCATTTGTCATAGTTATTGCATCGCCTTGGAAATCACGTTGACTTTTGTTAATATATTTCACACTGTTTACCTCTACACGTTCTAAATTGCCTGAATTTTCATAAATTATTATATCTGGAACTTCACCACCCATATGTTATGTGTTCAACACAAAATCAAATACCATTGAACGTATTCGCGACCAAAATACGGGCAACTGTAACTTTCCTTTGATGATGACAAAAAGGTCCAATTATGTTCTTTGAGTTTAGGAGTAAAACCGGTGGTTAAGTTAAAGTAGATGGACAAATACAGCATGCTCACTCAAGTGAATCCCGTACAACAAACCAATAATCAAAAAAGAGCTGCACACGATTGACAGAAGTTTCTCAATAAACATATAACGTTTAGCAAATATTGAGATAGGTAAGAAAAACACCTTATGCTTAGCCACAAAAACGAGGGTCTTGTACATCACACCACCGCGAAGAATAATTTTAACCTAATGAAGTAGCTTGTCCGACCCACCTGCCTTGTTGTCACAATCTGTGTGAAATGTAGAAATAGCAGGATCCGCATTTTACGTCCCCAGTGCACAGTACTGATCAGAGCTAAAATTAAGACAGCCTATTTATAAAACATTTTTACACGGAATGTCAAAAATTTTTTAACAAAGTCAAGCATTGAACAAAAGCATAAAACAAAGAAGTTTTGAGAAGTTTTAGGGCCTTTGTTAAGTAACTTAAAAAAATTGGTTTGTTGCGGTAATGGTAAAAATGTAAAAAAGAACAATTTTCAGGGCTCTGAGAAATACAAGACTGCAGTACTCTAAAATATTTTTGAAGTAGCGATAAGTACTTGATGTATTGGAATATTTTCTTTCTTTATATTACAGCATACAATATCCCTCTTCCTGCCGGCGATTGCTTTGTAGAAATTCAGTTGCTTCAGCACTTACGCAAAGTATGCTTGCATATTATTGGTATGCCGTATACATTTATGTGACTAGCATACACCTTTTTCTTAATTTGAGTTAGGCTTTATTCCTGGAGATTTTTTTGATGACGACTACTTGAAAGCTTCTATGATCTTCTGATATAGTGCTTTTTGGCATGTAATAAATGTGTCAAAAATAGCAGTTCTGAGCTTTTTGAGCACCTGCTTTTGTTCTTCGGAAAACAATCTGTGGACGCATCTCTTGGAATTTTTCTAATACGTGACGCGTACAGATTTAAGAAAAAAGGGTCGCAATAATGTTTTAAACAAGAACGTGAGTGACATCAAAACACAGAAGGAAAATATAATGTGCACAGATTTGAATATTGTGTGATATTTTGACACTGAAAATATTCTAGAAGCTAGAAAAACCCGTGAAAATGTTATTATCTAGAAGAACACTCATCAAACTAGATCAGTTGAGAAAATACTTCTCACACGTTTCACATATCGTGTTAAAAATACTGCAAAACACAGAAATCGGCAAAAATTTTATATCTGTTTGAAAAGAATTCAAGTTTTCACCTGAATAATAAAAAGACTAAATCGAACGTAAAATTAAGCAATAGCACTGCGAATACAGACAATCACTAGCGGAGTTCGTTTGAAGACAAATGAGATCTACCTATTTTATTGGAATCCTTCACGAGTAGGACGTGATAACGGGCGGAATTATGAATACAATGATGAGGGGCAGATGTAAGTTCGAGTCTGGCGTACTTTACAAGCCGATACGAGAATAAATAATTGAAGAACACAGGAAGCAGTGTCTCAAGCTCAGTCTAGTTTTAAAATATTCTTTGAAACCTGAAGCCGTGAGATATCGAACTTGCAGAATTAAAAACATATCGCTAGGGGGGAACAAACTTTACCGCTTAAAAAAGATGTTGCAACAAGTCGTAGAACGAGATAGTGATGAACAGAAGAAGCCATTTCTGAAAATGATAGAGATATACGACATTTTGGACACGCGGAAGGTTAGCATTCATGCAGTACTCACAGAAGAATACCGCTCATGGCTTGGGGAGAATAAAGTTCAGCTTCCTGGCGAGACGTTGCAAGCAGTCCGAAAATATATTATGGAAAAAAAGTGAAGCATGTTTTGGAACCTAATGGAAATCTAGCAAAAGCTTTGATTCCTAGGCACATATCACGAGACAAAGCAATACACGGTTTGAATGAAGAACCGTTAGTTATTTGACATGGTGAGGAGTATGAAAATAGCTGGCTCATAACAAAATCAAGCGGTCTCTTGTAATACATTGCGATCTACCATATATGTGTCAACTTAAGGTCATTTTTAGTATTGTGGCTCTGAATGTGATCGAAAATACAATCCAAGGTAACATTTCATTCTGCTTTGTCTAATACACAGTGATGGGTGCCGAAACAGAAGGTGAGAAAATTTATAAGAAATAAGGTCATTTAGAACTTTGGGAGTTACATTAATAGAAATATTTAACCTAATAAAGGCGTTGTTAGAGGTGACGCAATAGCCAGAATCAAGGAGTTGTTCTCCGGCAGAAAAACTATTGCTAAACACTTCAGTGTAAAAAGAAATTCGTAACATTTACGAAACCTAAGGTGTGCTGTATCTTCATTATATACGACTTTCATTGCCCTGATAATAATGTGTAAAGAGCAATGCATCTGTGCGTAAAGAAAAAGCCCACCTTAAAACGATTGGAGGGAGCTTGGTTTTCTTAAGCTGAATTTCCACACTCTGGGTTGCTAAGTAAAGAATTACAATCAACGGCAGGAGTGGAAATCAAGCCCTAAAGTAATAGTCCTATCCACCACCGCCATCCGTTCCACGAGTCGCGTGTACTCCTCGCCACACACGGCGTAAAAGATAGGTACCCACCATTCCGTTGTACGCTACATAGTGATCATACAACTGCCTTTATAATTTTTATACCGGAAAATAGGTACACATATAAAAACTTGTCTTCGCTCGGTAGGTTAGGACACCGTCACTCTCACCCCCCCCCCAAATTCCACTAGCGGCCGAAAAGGGCGTGCGGCCTAAATTGAGCGCAGCTTGCGTTAGTGTTGCAAGCAGGTCGAAACTGCAAAGCTGGTGGCACCATACTCTTTGTCGGGTGCCGGTTTCTGCACCTCACATGAATTTCCCAACTTGCCGCTTAAAATTTCTCAATGACTGGCAGGCCCGAAACGCCTTCGCCACAGTATTTCCCATCTTTAACAAAGTGCACCGCGTTAGCACGAGCTAGAATCCGCTACGGCGTTCGCAATGTCGACACTAACTCGGCGTCTGTGCACCCCACTTCAGGTGGGAACACCCATAAACTATCGAGGAGAAGTGATCACACCACAAACGCTGGGAGGAGCGTTTTTGATAGCCGAGCTGGTTAACTCCCTGCGATCCTCAAGAGATGCACGCTGACATTGCCTAGCGGCATATCTAGCATTTTTTGTAGCCTCTACAGCTGGCGAAAGCTCACATGCAATCCTAACCGACCCAGGACACTCCTCACGAGGCAGGTGTTTTCGTGCGCTCTGCCTTTTTTCTAGCTATATGTTTTCTGGGCATACGTCGGAACTAAAATCCTGAACAGGTCTGCTGGTGAAATAAAATCATCAATAAAAAAATAGAGAGACCCTCTGCTCGGAGACGTGAAGGAGATGTGAAGGAAGACGACCGACTGCGATGCTTGACGCCATGCGGCCCCACATGGAAGATGATCACCTCAACGCCGTCATGCAAGGATACCTTCAATGTGCGGAGGAGGCCCGCCAGCTCACTCGAGTTCACACAACGGCCCGGCTGCTGGTGCATACCAGACGCTACAACCTCTGACGCCGAGACGCCGAGTACCGCCCAGGGGATCGTGTGCGGGTTTAGACTCCCATTCGACAATGTGGAATCAGTGAGAAGCTTGTACGACAGTATTTCGGGCCCTACCGAAATCTACAACGTGTTGGCCAACTTACCTACGACGAAATCCCCGATTGTGATTCCGAAACATCCTGACGACGCACGCGGTCCGACGTCGTCCACGTGGTTCGGCTACAACCTTTCTACGCAAGATGACGGATTTTATATTTTTCTGTGGACTGCCACGTAATGTTAGCATCCGTTTGATGCACTGTTAAAAAAAGTATTGCCACGAACCATACGCTGGGTGCGTTTATATGTGTTTTGATTTTACCGCCTGGCTGTTCTGTTCTGTTTTATCTGTGTGGATGTTCCATTGTTTCTTTTTATGCCGCATGTGTTATCTTTCTTGATAGGGAGATCGTTCAGAAAATACGGGAACAGCGTTTAATTATCTGCTTTGATCTAAATTGTTCTGGATTCAATGCGACTCTTCGAGAAGCCTGCTTGCCGAGAGATAAATTACCACAGAACAGACGCTGCGGCATTGGGCTCGCTGACGCTCGTGTGCGCACCTCCCTTTGTTGACGTTTGCTTCGCCGCCGGTCTATTCTTGGAGTTGTTAGAGGAGTACAAGTTCACTACTGTAAACTTGTTTTCCTGAAAAACAACAGCGTTGTCTTTGGCTTCGTGGCAATATTGCAAACAAAAAAAGCACCAACAAGAAAAGCAAGTATAAAATAAAGTCGACCGGTAGAACTAAACTTTTGTTTGCAAGGTTGCGAGTTGGGCGAGTTGGTGTACTTGCATCTTGGAGAACAGCGTGAACTGTTAGTTTGCGCTCTTCCGCAAGACCTTTGTTTGTAATAAAGAACAAGAGGAGAAAATATTTGGGTGTAGTGTTCCAATCAAATATTTGCGGTGTAAAAAAAAGAAAAAAGAAAAGAAAAAAGGGAAAGGCAGAAAGAAAATAAAACAAAGAACCTAACGGGTCGAACATCTCTGCTGCGCGAAAGGCACGCTTTTAACAACCCGGTCTGCTGCTTTCCGACGGGCGCGACTACAACCGAGAACAAACGGAGCCACCCACCATGGAAAAGCTCGAGACAAGGTAATCAAGAATACTCCAATGCCAGCGCTACCGCGCAAATATTTCAGGATTGTATTGAGGCCCCGTGGGGGCATCAATCAAATCAACATCGGCCACGCCGACATATCGGAAGCCGTGAACGAGGCCTCAGCGATTCCAAAGAACGCTCGAACGAGAACCGTTATATGCCCAAACTATCAACAAAACATTATCTCCGCGAGTACCTCGTCACGATGAAATGCAGCCAGGTGCGCGCCTATGAACAAAATCATCGCATGTGACACAGTTCACGAAGTCAGTGCATACGAAGTGGCACGGGATGGTGAAGGGCGTAATTCGTGACATCCACCCACGTCGCACGCCTCAAGACATCAACGAAAGAATAGTGACCCAGTTCAAACCAACCGCGGCGATAGCGAAACGCATTAGCAACGCTAGATCCGTAGTGATCGCCTTCTATAGCCACAAGGTCCCCAACTACGTGAAATACGGATACGGACTTTCGAAGTGCACGCTATACCGGAAGCAAATCAGCGTGTGTTACCAGTGCGGACGGGTCGGCCACCACATAGACGTGTATCCCACACCCCAAGGCCAGCGTAGGCAGAGGATGCGGTGCACTGGCCCCTCCCGAGGTTCACACGTGTAAGCCCAAGTGCAGCTTATGCGGCGGAGCCCATCCGACCGGTGACTGGCTTGCCGTGCACGCTACGAACATCCTTGCGTGGTGCGCAGGCGGCAATAGAAAAGAAATCACACAAGCGAAGTCGGGAGAAATACCGGCAGATCGGCAAGATACGAAAAGATAGCGGGGCCGCGGCACCGCTATGTCTCAAGAGATGGAGAAAGAAAGCGCAGCTTCAAACCAGGTAGCTCAAAGAAGGCTTCGACACCCGGCGCACCAGCAGCTGGTGGGGAAGACCTGGGCGCACAACCTGGGCGCACAAGACCAAGTCGACCTAATTAAGGAAGAGTCAAGTTTCTACTACTGCAACGAATGGGAGCCACCAAGGTCTTCAATGGCATGATCAGAACTACATACTCTGGCAAAAGAACGCCCTAATTAGGGCGAACTTGCACAGTCTCAGCTCGGAAAACGTCAACATGATGTCGGCAATACACACGCTCACGGAAGAGATAGAAACGCCAAGAAGAGAGAGGTTCGAACCGACAAGCGCCATCGCGTCATCGGTCGAGCAATCCACGCCGGCAGTAGAAGACGACAAAGACATTTTGGATGAGGCCCAGCCTGACACCACACTGGCAACAAAAAAGAGGGAGGTAAGTGAATCATAACTTCAATTGTAAATCCGCGAAGCCATCAAGGAACTCCGACTCGCTAACCAGGAAGTAAAGACGCAAGTTCAGGGCATCAAGGTGGGGGTCAAGGTGTCAAGTAAGAGGTTCAGGCTATCACGGTGGAAATGCAGGGCTTCAAAAAGTTCTCCGAAACATTCAAGAATTTATCAGGACGCACCCCATCTTCGTGCAGTTTTTCTAGGCGCAAGCTGTGCAGAGCAACCTCCCTGCAACCAACATTGCCACCGACGCAATAAAACTGCCGATCTGGCAGTGGAACTGGCCAAGCTTTAAAAACAATAAAGCCGCCCTGCAAAAACACATCAAGCACTGCTTTTACGCAGCAGACGTTATTTTACTAGAGCAAACCATGAAAGAAGCACCGTCCCCTTCTTGGCATCCCCTTCGTGGAGCACGACTACAAGGGTACCAAAATTGCGCACACATTTGTAGAGCTGATTCAGAACAAAAACTGAAAATGCAGCATCTTTATCATGAACATATACAGCGACCTATCGCATAGGCTGCAACGATTCGAGGCAGTAATTCACAGAGCCTGCAAGATCGCGGACTGACAGACTTCTGACTGCAGGGGACTTCAACGCCGCCGAGATGGCCTTGGGTTACAGCCACAGCTCAATTAAGGAACGGAATTTGGCCCAAGACGCGCAAGATGTTGACCTTGTTCTCATCACTGATCCGGTGCACCCGGCGAGACAGGGGACCGTGGTGTCCCGTAAAACAACACCCGACCTCACCTTCATCAAGAACATCGGGTCGCGTCCGGCCAGCAGGCACAACTCAGGGGCGACATCGGAAGCGACCCATGGTCATAAAAATCAAGTCTCCACTTCTGGGTGCATGTCGCGCCGAAAAGCTCTGGCGGATCGACATGAATGACTTCCGGAAAATCAGAGGAAGCAGTCACATCAGCGAGGCGCCGAAAAAAAAATCAGGAACATCGAAGCGTTCTGCCGTGACCTGACGGGCAGCGTCGAGTCAGCGACCAAGGAGGTCGAGACCGAGCTAGAAGTGGATAACATGAACAGCAGGCTGGCCCACAGGATTGATGCCAAGAATTGGTTTCTCGCGAGGTGGAAGAAACAACTCCTAAACCACAGGCTCCGCAATAGGATCGCCGAGCTCACTCCGGCCATCGAGGTGCACTGCAGAGAGCTATGCAAACAACAATGACATGAACTCTGCAACGCGACTGATGGACAGATGCACAACAGATGGGCGTCGAACATTCTCAGACACCTGCTCGAGGAAACGAAGATGAAGGCACATCAACAAGAACGAGTGACCAAACTACTGCAAGAAGCGGTCAAGACCCAGGGAGAACATGCCGTCAAGCGGAGGCTTCTGGACAAATACATCCTCAGATCAGGCACGGTGCAACACGGAGCGTACTCCGGCGGACCCAAAGACGAGCTAGACCGAGACATCAGCGTCGAGGAGGAGAGGAAGGCGCTGCATGAACGGAAGGCAAAATAGGCACCTGGGCCGGAGCAGGTATCGAACAGAATCCCCAGAAACCTAGACGATCGGTCCGTCGCAGGCCTCACGAATAAATATAACGAGTGCTGGCAGAAAGGCGCGCTACCCCTCCAGTGGACGAAAGCGAAGATTATCCTAATTCCGAAATCGGAAAAGCCGCCAGACCCAGGCAACCTGAGACCCATCTCGCTGACGTCCTGCGTCGGCAAGGCTCTAGAGCACCTCGTCCTCAACAGAAGGCAGAAGCTCCTAGAGCAAACGTGGGCCTTCCCACACTCTATAGTCGGGTTCAGGGAGCATCTCAGCACTTAGGACGTCATGCTTCAGATCAACCTCCAAGTCATCTGCGGTCAAACTGTCTTCAGCAAACTGATACTGGGTCTTGACCTACAGAGCTGGGTCTTGACCTACAGTGTGTCGATCAAGTGGACCACATTGCTATCCGGCGACAAGTCTTGAAATTCGACCTCGAGGGACGGAGCTATTTTTACGTGAGAGACTTCCTGTCGCGCAGAACTGCCGAACTCCTGGCCAGAGATCTGAAGGGGGTGACCGTAGCACAGGAAACAGGCACCTCGCAAGAGTTTTTGATCTCCCCGATGCTGTTTAATCTCGTCATGAAAGGAGTGTCCCGAAGACGTGAGAAGCTAGAACACGTCGAACACACGACACATGCCGAAATCACCCTGGGGGTGTGTAGAGGAAGCAATGGCCATACAGAAAACCCTCCAGAGAGTGGTCGAAGAGATAGCAGACTACTTCCGAGACACTGGGCTAAGCTGCTCGCCAAAAAAATCACGGCTGCTCGTTTACCAACCAAAGAGAAAGCAACTGCCCCACACCCAGACAGTGCAATCAGATCACGAACCGGACTTGGGATGCACCGTCCTACACACGGTACCCATGGTAAGGGAACTCGGAATAATGATAGAGGCCAGCAGAATAAACACGGAGACGATCAACCGTCTGATGAGCAAAGCGGGAAATAGCTGCAGGCCGTTTAGAAGAGCGACCTCGAGAAGAGGGAGTATTGGGAGGACCACCTCGTCCAGCTAATACAAGCTTCGTGGTATGTCACGTAACTTATATGGTGGCCTACCACCAGCGGCTGCAGAGCGGGATTGAAAAGGTTTACATTATCACACGAAAGGCACACAAGATGGCACTCGGTCTACCCGTGCAGGTACCAAAACTGCTTGAGATGGGAATTCATAACACGATCAAAGAAATCATCGAAGCACAGCAAATGTCCCCGCTCAAGCGTATCTCCAGAAAGAAGGCCGGCCGCCACATGGTTGTCAAGCTATGAATTGGCTAACAAAATCAGCAAAAAGCCAACACCACGCTGCGCGAAGACGTCCGTCGGGCTCTGTGAGTGCACACAATCCCGAGGAACGTGCACCCGGAACACAACAAGGGCACACGCCGAGCCAGCGCCAAGGCTCTCACCGACAAGTTCGGAGAGGACCCCGGCGCACGGTTCGTCGAGGAGGCGAAATTCCCGAACAGGTCAAGCTATACAGCCGCGCTGGTAGAGACGTACAGAGTCACGAGAACGGCCGCAAGCATCAAGTGAAACAGAGCGCAAGAAGCCGAGGAAGTGGCCATCTCTATGGCGCTGGTAGACATGGACTGCGACACGGTGCTCAGCGAATCTCGGCAAGCTATGAGAAATTACGCCGAATGGGAGGTATCACCTACCGCAGGCCGCGTCCTGGAGCGGGTGGGCCTTACATTCAAGAAGCGCCTCCTCTGGTTTACAGCCCACGAGGACAAGGTGTCAGAAAAAAAGAAAAATGGAAAAGAGTCTGCTCACGCCACGGCGCGCGCACTATCTCTCTGCACATCCGGTAACAAGGCAGACACTGAAAGACTGGTGCAGCACGAAGGACAGAATGGTCACCTACAACAAGATCGCAAAGGCGTATCGACTGGCTCGAAGGAAGCTCCCTTCACCCCAATAAAAGCTGGGGAGAGCCCAGGCGGTAACATTGAGAAAACTGCAACCGACCACCGACACCACTACTCCTGCACAAGATGGATCCCCAAACCTACCCTCACTGCAAGTGCAAAGTCTGCTGCAGGGAGAGGGTGACTCTTATGCACATGCTGTGGTAATTCAAGAAGTATCGTGAAGAGGCAAAAACAGTAACTCTGCCGCCGCCAATTGATCCGGCGCTATCTTCGTACGATGAAGACGACCAGCTCTGGGCCGTCCAGCAAGCCCGAGAGGCCACGGCTCGACAGGATCAGGACGCTCCGTCGAGAGAGATCTAGGCCCAGTTGACGGCCGTGACGCGGCCCACGGTGCACGTCGCGTTGGTTTTGCATGCTAAATAAACGTTTTTTCCACTTCACTGCACTTAAGCAGGTTCCTAGAAGCGAACATATGAGTGAAGGACGGAGAATGAGATTGAAGACTATGGCGCGTTCAAGAAAGAACTGCACTAGGTGCAAGCTTGCGCTGATAAAATAAATACAATAATTTAAGAGGGGATACATTTTGCTCCACTGCAGTGTTCGGATTAATTTGTTTGCATCAGATCGGACACTGCATTTGTGCGACGATATTCAGAATAAGCAAGCCGAGTAGCTCTTGTTTTATTCGTTTCTAGCAAGTCAATATCCTTTGTATTCTAAAGTTCAAAACCGCGAAAGCATTGGCAAATTTAGGCCTAATGATCGTTGTGTATGAAAGCAATTTAATATTAGGTGAAGCATACCGAATCTTATTCCGTACTAAACATAATTTATGAAGGGCAGGAAGGAAACATCAGTTTTATGTGATTTCCAGCTCAAGGTATGTAAAAATATGGCCACATATTTATATTCGTGTACTTCCTTGAAGAAATTTTCTATAAGAAAGTACAAACCTTGGGGTGCATTACCTTTTTGGTGATGCAAAAGGAGACGTTCTTCGCAGATTTATTACCATTCAAGGCTCCAGGTAAGGATGTCAGTCAGTTATGAGTTTAAATCTTCTTGATGACTAATGTATTCAATATTATAAAAATTTTGCCATCGTCCCATAGGGGAACCCTGAGTAGTATGCGAAACAGCCATGGGGTCAACTCAAGTTCCCATTATTTTCCGTTCGATCATGACATTGCGGGAGGAGAATGAGGGAAGCGGAGCGTGCGCGCGTGTCATTTATACCGCAGAACTACAGTGGCGCCCACAGCGGAGTATGCAGCGGCTAGCGTCGCCTCTCCAACCCTCAGCTGCTTCGCTTTATCGCGCGCGTAGCCGCAGGTGTCACCCCTCGTTCCGCAATCCCAGAGAGGAGAAGAGCTTCGGAGAGCAGAGGTGGAATTCCGGGGAGGAGAGCAGGAATGCCTCGCATACTACTCAGGGTTCTTCTATGGTAAGATGATGATGGTGGTTGCAGGCGAAGCTATCTCGTGATGGTATATTAGGTTGGCTTATCCCTAGAGCCATCCTTCCACAATCATCATCAGCAGTGCCTGGCAAGGCATGTGCAGTGGGTGTGCGGACGGCGGACAACTACAACGACAAAGGAGGGAGAGATACGGCTCCGAGATTGAGATGCTTCTCATCTAATCCAATCCCTAAGGGCAACCTGTCATAATCCTCATCAGCATTGCCTAGCCAAGCATGCGCAGTGAGGGTGTGGTACGCAGAATTCCCCTACGGGAAGATGACGAGGGTGGTTGAACGCGAAGCTACCACGTGATCGATTCTTTGGTTGGCCAATCCCTAGGAGCATCTCGCCACAATCATCATCAGCGGTGCCTGGCTAGGCATGCGCAGTGGGTGTGTGTACGGCGGAAATCAACGACAAAGAGGGAGGGACACAGCCCCGAGCATGACATTCTTCGCATTTAAAATAAAGCAGCCATCAGCGAAAAGTCAAATTTCGGCGCGTTGTTTTTGACGGAGGCACTATAATTACATCAAATTATAAAAGCTATAACCTAACCTTGAGGGACTCTGGAAGTCACAGGAAGATTGCTAGAAATAGAACCGTCAATGATTACATAGTAGCTTAGGATTTGACAAATAATCCGAAACGCTAACTTTAAGAAAGGAAGGGAGCCCAATGACATATTTGTTTTGGAAATATTCGTTATTGCGGGACTAACTCAAACTTTTTCAGGACGAGTGAAGGTGGTTTACGCGTACACTAAGAGCTTCTCGCGTCACTCTGTGAAGCCTAGTGCTTTTGGAGAATGTCATTTCTGTGACATTAGTTTCGCAGCGTCGTTTGCAATAATTGCGGACAGATAGAGTTTACATATTCATTGCGCTGCACTCTACCTTTCTTATTATGTAGCCGGAATCACCCACCAAGCGTCGCTTTATGTTTACATGGTTAAAAGGGGCTTAATGGCTTCAGGTGGCTCAGTTACTAAGGCATTGTGGTACTTGGCCGAACAGCGGTTAGGTCTCGTCCCGGGTGGTAATTTTTGTGATTGAGCCGAAAAACGCAAAGGCACGCGTATCAGAATTTCAGGGCACATTACCAACCCCTGGGTGTCGGAAAATATTCTGCTGTCGTCCACTGTGGCGAGTCTCACAGCTAAATTGCAGCACCGCCTATAAATAATAATAAAAGCATTTTGTATCTAGCTCAGACTGTTAACGAGTGTGGTCACGTATTCTGTATGTGCACGATTAATTGCCGCAATATACAGTAAAGACGGAGATGATACTGAAGCGGAAAAAGCTAATCGCAGCATTGTACCCCAACGTTGGCTAAATCTGATTGTCTGCTCCGGGGGGGGGGGGGGGGCTTCGATGCGGCTTTATGATCATGCTGGCCATGCTCTTTGAGCCTTCTCGGATGTCCGAATTTGAGAAGCGAAATCAAACTGCTTCTAGATATATTTTGCCCATTGTTCATTTTGCAAATGCAACAACATTGCTATCCGTATCAACAAAAAATAGGCAAATGTAATATTCAACAAGCGTCTATTTTTAATTGATTGATTGCAGAGTTTAATGCGCCGACGCAACGCAAGCGATGAGGCGCGCCATTGTGGAGGGCTGCAGTGTAATTTTGACCGCCTGGCGATCTTTAACGTGCGCCGAAATCTCGAACACAAGGGTCGTTTATGCTTTTCGCCTGCATGTGAAAAGAAGGGTCTATTTTTAATTTTATTCTCAAAGAAGTTTTACGAGGCGAGACGACCCTGGCGTTTTTGTTTACATGCAACATAGTCTATACGCAGAATAAAACATTGATATTTTATATACGATGAATATATTATCGCGTGGATAACGGTCAAACCGAGAATTCCCCTGTTCGCGGTGTGCATGCCTCCGTGCTGTGTAAAACGCACCAGCTTCTTGCCCAGCCAACCAGGCAGAAGACGAAGGCCCAAATGTCCCTGTCCCACGATGGCGCGCAGAAGTCAGTGCGGCGTCTTCACTGAGTCCCGTCATCCGAATGCCCTTGCTGCCAGGCCTCTTCGGTGAAGCGCCTTGCCTAATGAACAGGCTCATTGCCGCCCTCTTGATTACGCCCCCCGTCTACCTGAGCGCAGCAATATTGCTGTTGACACACAAATTGTCTGGAAAATTTGTGAACAAGTCCGCGCTCCGAAATGTCCTTAAGCAAAATGGCCGCATCCCCTCCGGCTTTATCTTGAAGATTCCGTGGGGCCACCATATGGCCCACAAATATTCCAGGGGCGAAGCCCTTGAGGGGCTTGGCCTGTCAGCCTCTCATGTCGTCGTCTAATGTGGTCGTCTCATGGCATTGCCCAGTCGAAAAACACAACAGAAAAATACGACAGAATGATCCTGTGAGGGAATGGGACATCCTGTAGTCTGTAGTAAATCCTGTCTCTGTATTCTGTAGTAAATCTGTCCTGTAGTCTGTAGTTAATCCTGTCCTGTAGTCTGTAGGTAATCCTGTCCTGTAGTCTGTAGTAAATCCTGTCCTGTAGTTGTCGTAAATCTTGTCTGTAGTCTGTAGTAAATCCTGTTCTGTAGTCTGTAGTAAATCCTGTCATGTCTGTTTTCGTAGTAAATCCTGTCATGTCTCGAATTTCAACTAGTTTGGCATAAGAAATTTACTTCCCGTGATGTTTTTTCTATTAAGTACCTGAAGTATGCAGGATATGCATAAAAATTACAATAAAATTATGACCAACAAACATAAGCATTTGGGGGCATTCTTGCCTTTCTGGAACAAGCTTGAAATTGTTTTCAGTGAATAACTGATTTCAGAAAGCTGTACCAAAAGGCATTTAAGCAATGCAACAAGTGGTACAGTCATGCATGCAATACAAAAGTTTGATGTTACGCAAGACTGCACATGCCTGATCACAGTCCGAAAAAAACCAGTTTGCGGTGCTTATCAATTTCATTCTCCACTTTTTACAACACTGTTCCTGGGCACTGCCATGGCTTCACTTTTTGTCATGGAGAGGCTTGTACTGCCCTCTTCTTTTGCTGTTACCCCAAACAAATAATTTTTATTTCATTGCCAAATATAAAAAAACAATGTGGCGCGTTATTGTGTGCTCCATGATCGCTGACTTGGAAACGGTTAGAACTATAATTTCTTTTAGTACAAAACAGCTTTCATCCGCACGTCATGCGAAACTGTGCCTGCTGCAAACTCACGGGAACCTGGACGCTGGTACACGCCGGACACGGAAACTCGTGGATCCAGCAGCCGCTGGAACGTAACGCTGGAACCCCCCGAGACCACGCCGTCTCTAGCGAATAGCGTGGCCGATGCTCGCGCTCTGCCTTTTTTTTAATAGCCGTGTAATTGCAAACCCGCGTAGCTGTTAACAAGAAATACAGAAGTTATTCCTTCAGGGAAACCTCAGTAGCGCTACAAAATTTAGCCAGACTCATTTGGGCACTTTTCAGCTGATTTGGCCGTGCTTCTGAAGCAGGGCCAAATCGCGTCCATCATC
>JABSTR010003010.1:0-37101 GCA_013339765.2 Haemaphysalis longicornis | reverse complement strand
ATTTCTTTTGGAATCGCACGACCCGTCAAGGCAGAGGCAGCTCGCGAGCCGCATTTTAATTTCTCCTCTTCATGGCGACGTAGCTAGCAATTGCAGTCGCCAAAATATCAGAAGTGCCTCTATGGGTTGTACCTGATCTACAGGTGCGCTTGTCGATTCCTGGAATCGGGAAAAAATCCCACATGGCGTCATCGGTCCTTAGACAACTTTCACTATTTTAAATCAGTGAAATGTGCGGAGAGGCATCGCATGTTATTGTTGACTGCTCGGTCACGGCGTCTTCATCGGCAGCGGCAGTGGTTATGCCTGGGAAGGACCTCACCCAACGTTTCAAGATTGCTTACAGGACGTCGTCTACCGCAGCAGAACTGGTCGGTTTACGCGAAGCGCCCCGCACCATTTCTTGTGAAAGGCCACAGCAGTGGATTATCTTTTGCGACTGCAAACCAGCGCTGCAGGTACTAAGGTACCCAATGAAGCGAGGCGCGTACGATCAGCTGACCACTGATGTCGCTATCCTGTTTAAAGAGTTGAATGAAAAGGGCCACACGGTGGTGTTTCAGTGGATACCAAGTCACTGTGGCATCGCTGGAAATGAGTTGGCGGATGCAGAAGCACAGCAGGCACACCACAATGGAACTCTCCTGTCTATACCGATCACAAGGCAGGATGCTAACGCGATGCTCTACGAAGCGCGTAAACAAGCTGCAACCTTGCTGCAGCTTCGACATGAACGCCTTCACAAGCTCGATCCACAGCGGAAGTTCTGGGTCAGTCATGCTCCTCGTCTTCGCCGAAGTCAAGAGACATTGCTACACAGGCTGCGTCTTGGAGTAGCATTGACTCGGAAGTATCTTCACACAATCGGACGAGAGGACAGCCCAGACTGCCTTCTGTGCGGTTGTCCTGAGACTATCGAACATTTGCTTAGCGCTTGTCCAAAGTACTCTAGTGAGCGAATGAACCTTGAGACAGCTTTACTACGCTTGACACTCGCCCTCTGTCCCAACAAAAGATTTTGGGCACGGGGGCTGACATGGAAGCAAAGCCTAGCCGTTAAAGCCCTGCTTACATTTCTTGGTGACTCCTCTTTGGATACTCGCCTCTAGGTTGCGACAAAATTGAACAGACTGCGAAGTAAAGTCTGAGCAGTTTTTTTTTTTATGGATGATAGTCAAGTGCTTAAAAGTGAACAGTAGTCGTCTGATTCAGCGACCTGTTGTAAATGAGACGTTTATTGGTTGACTGCTTGTACATAGTTCATTTGTCGCTTTCATTGTCATTCCCCATACCTTCCATATTCATTCATTTCTCTTTCTGTCCCCAGTACCCTCCCCCCAGGGGTAAGTAGCAGGCCCCTAGATCAATTTCTCAGGCGCGACCTCTTCTCCTTTATCAATAAACATTTACTCTCTCTCTCTCTCTCTCTCTCCTCTCCATCGCTCTCTCTCTCTCTCTCTCTCTCTCTCTCTCTCTCCTCTCTCCACTCTCGAGGGCGGCTGTCTCCAGAGTTTAATTCATTGCTATTTAATCACTCGTTCTGTCAATAGAGCGGAAGTGAAGGTATTTGCGGAAGCATTCCCTGCACCGAAACGTTTTTCAACATCAGTTGTGTACCCACCGCAGTGGATCACTGGCTAAGGCGTTGGGCTGCTGAGCACGATTTCACGGGTTCGATTCCCGGCCGTGGCAGCCGCTTTTCTGATGGAGACGTATAGCAAAAATGCCCGTGTATACGAGATTTCGGCGCACGTTAAAGATCCCCAGGTGGTAAAAATTAATCCGGAGCCCTCCACTTCGGCGTTCACCGCCTGCGTTGCGCCGGAGCGTTAAACCCCCACATTCAATCAACATCAGTGGTTTGTTGAGTGAGATATTGATCGACAGTCAAAAAATATTTGTTGATATTGAATCTTTTGCTGTGTGAAATGATTCAGTTCCTTCCGCCGTTTCATTAAGCGTCATTTATACATAACTTTCATAGTGCAATCCGTGTCGACACGGTATATTCATGTTGCAGAGGACATGCAGGAATGTACTGGTTAAGATGTCCACGTGAAGCAGCCATCTTCATCCTTTTCAGCTTGTGTGTTTTATCCTCTCCTTTACTTTTACCAAGAACCCTTGTTATGCCTATGTTTCGGCTTAAGGTTCGGTAGCCATAATGTAAGGGGTTCAGAACCTTGCAAACAATGTCCAATTTATTGTACTTCAAGCTGTATGAATTGTTTGACGACGCAAAACCTCTAAGCGCAATGCTATAAGGTTAACGTAAGGCCGGTGCATTTCTTTGTGGTTAACTTGTCCCTGCCGTGGCAACTGTTCGGTTTACTCCTTAGCAACTGGGACGACATCGTAAGGCTTCATCTTACATCCGCGAATTCGAAAGATGTAGGAAAGAAAGTCTTTCAGACTAAAAGCCAGGTGACTACGCTTTGAAAGTAACTACTACTGACAGGGATGAAAACGATAAGTATGCAATAGTTTTGCTGAGAATTCTATTCAATAGAAAATTCGGTAATTGACTGCACAGTTTAAAAGTTCAACAGGATAAATATGATGTGACGGACGAGATGTCACTAACTATGCCAAACAAAGACTATTATGTTTTTGCTCCTCGACTACGAGTAAATATCACAGCTAATAGATGTCGACAGAAACTGAAAATTCATCTCTTAAATTGTCATGACCATTCAGGTCATTGCCTTTCCAATGAACAGTATTATCCAAATGGCGCAAAACGTAGCAAGGTGGAGATTTACGAACTAAGAGGGACCTATACTATTTATGCATTTACTCTTTGACAAAATGTCATTCCAGCATGGCAGCTGGGACACGTCGGATTTGGACCGATATAAAGTTAGTGTGACTTCTTCGGACTACTGAAAATCGTTCTTTGGACGACTGAAAATCATGGCGACGAACAGTCTTAACTTATTTGTAATTGTTGCGGCGTGCTTCTTTGCTGCTATTTCAACCACTCAATCCAAGGTGCCCGAGGACCTAGTGAAAGGACTTTGTAGTAGGTTTTCATGCCACATAAAATTTTTTTCATGACAATTGTTACAACCCCAATAACAGTTTCGATTAGTCCACTCTTGCTTAAGCCACCTATAATAAGAAGGGAATATATGTTATAAGGGGGCGTATAGGATATTAAGCAAGTTTATTTTTTTAAAAATATTTCTTATAGTGGACTAAATAGTTACTGCCGTTTTTTAGACGTTCGCTATCCTGATTTGAACATCGCATGGGTAAAATTGGCTTGGTGCCACCAAGATAAACAACCGCATGTTAAAAATGAACCAATAAATGTTAAAACGAAATAAATGGCTTATCGAACGTTTTCAGAGGTCGAGAATTGGCTGATACGCGGCTGCGAACCATTTCGCTGCGCCGGTTTCGTTTGAAATTTCAAACGCACAATTGAATGATTGATTGATTGTAGGGTTTAACGCGCCGACGCAACGCAGGCGATGAGGCGCGCCGTAGTGGAGGGCTCCGGATTAATTTTGACGACCTGGGGATCTTTAACGTGCGCCGAAATCTCGTACACACGGGCGTTTTTGCTTTTCGCCTCCATCAGAAAAGCGGCCGCCACGGCCGGGAATCGAACCCGCGACCTCGTGCTCAGCAGCGCAACGCCTTAGCCACTGAGCCACCGCGGCGAGTTCAAACGCACAATTACAGGGGCACCAGTTTTCACTGAGCGAAGAAAACCCTGCTATGCCGATATTTTGCGCTATGTTTAATATTCCCTCATGAGAAAGTAAATCAGGAGCCATTCCCCATGGTGCACCTCTTAGGCGTAGTTTCGGCGAATGAAATCCACAAAATATTGAGAAAAAACAGCGCTGCTAGGGAACGCTTGGCTTGCGCATATAAAACGATATGGAAAGCGGGGAGTTTCAACAGTCGGTGTGAATTGAGTGTTCGCAGTGTACGGCATCGGCACAAAGTTTAAGCACGTGATACGCTGATTTCACACGGCGGCGCAACAGCCACTATTCTCGCAGCGCGAAAGACTAAGGATAACTCAACGGCGTTAAACTTGAATTAACCACGTCACACTCCGGAACATGAGACGCGGTTGGTGTCCGCGGATTTCTTTTCTTTTATGTGTTAACGACAGCGCACCTTAGGGTCCAGCTTTTCGTCGTAGCTCGTCCGTGCTCACACTATCTAGCCATAGCACACACCCGTCGTAACGGACCCAAACATAGCCTCGCAGCGTCACGCACCTGAACATAGGCATTGAAAGGATACCCGCTTGTTCCTAGATTGAGCCTTAAGGCCAAAAGTGGAGGATACTCGTACAAGAGGTATATATAAACAGAACAGGTCAAAACTCCTGGAACTTCTGGCACTGGTCATACATGTCGCCATTATTTACCCCCCCCCCCCCCCCCCCCCCCCCCAAAAAAAAAAAAAGTGCCAGGATATTTGAGGCAAAATATGTGAACTTAAACGGCAGTCCCCGCGCTCATTTAGTTACGAATGCTCTTTTAGCTTGTTTTTGCGATAGCGAGCGCAAGAAAAAAAAGTGGCCGCGTAAGGAAAAACCACAAGTTGAAACGGCTGCAGAAAGGCTCCACCATGAGCCAGATGAAGGCAAGCACAAAAGGAACAAAACTCCCGCTAGTGGTGTTCCAGCCGGAACAAGACAAAAGGTAAAGAAATAATGCGAGCTGACCCAGGAGAAGGCGCGCGAGTGCTGCGAAGGCGGGGAAATGGAAATACATTGAAGAAACCTCTGTTCAGTTTATCAAGAAAGAAGTCAGACAGGGAAGGGAATAGCGTGAGGAGTGATAGCAAAGAGCTAAGAATGGCCCCACATCCCTTATGCTGCTCTTCACTTCCCACAGCTTTCACGTTGAGTGGAACGGCCAATTATTTTTTTTCTCTTCCTTTCTCTTGAGGCTGGTCCTGATCTAGATTCTACCGCTCTCGTTCGAGCATGCGATAGAATCTAGTTTTTCCAGGCAAGTCGACCGACTAAAAGAAGCAGGGTTTTATTTCGCCGTCATCACTAGAAGAAGCCAAATCTAGGTCAGCCACTAAGCCACTGAAGAAGAAGCCAAAGCTAGGTCAGGGCCAGCCTCGAGAGAAAGAAACAAAAAAAATGAAGGAAGCTCACAACCCACTAATGCGTAAGACTTTAAGGTAGCGATGCTGCACGCAGCAGTAGCGTTTTTCCTCTTTTTCGCCTCACAGCGTTCTTTAAGCCCCGCCCGTCTACGTGGGATGAAAGCTGGGTGTTTCTTTTCCTCTATGGCACACAGTTCTGCGCCGCACGCGGCCTCATCGCCTCCCTTGGTAGCGCGCGCTTACCGCTGCGGCGGCGGCCTCCACGCCTTCCTCCGCCAAGTTCCGTGCATGGGTCCCGCGCTTAGCTCATTTCCGTCCTCGCCTATCTCTCCCCTGCCGCTTATCTCTCCCCGTTATAGGGCCGCTCCTCTGTGCCTGTCCTGGTCGCTTGCGGTAAGGGGTGTGGTTCAGCCTCTAGCGCTCAATTACAAAACTAGTCCCCCCGCAAACACTGCCCGAGGTAGGGTAGTGTAGCTTCACTACAAAAACAAACTGCCCGTGATAGCGTACATTCAGCATGTCCCACACAATGTAAAAAGTGTGGCACAAAAAGCGGGCGTGAAGGTTTTTTTTTTTACCCCGAACAAGCTTTCTGGCCTACGTAGCGGGTTAATGACGAAGGCAACAAAAAGCCCTCAGTGTGCCAAGAAACACGCCAAAAATTGGTTAAGTGCTTTAAGAATGCTGTCTATGAAATTTCTTTTTCCTTTAAACGATGGTATTGTAGACAAACAGGGTGATGTATTAATGATCTCCTATGCGAACATACGAACACACCAAAGGGCGTTCCGAACAGTCATTTTTCCGCTTACAGTGAGCAATGCGGATGAAAACCTCGGTTCGAGAAGTGTCAAATCATCAAAACGTCAAACGATCAAAACATCAAGACACCAAATCATCAAAACCTGAAGTGTAAAATCATCATCAGGGAACAGCGTACTCGCGAAGTTTGCGTGGCGCACCGCATTTATGAACGCGGTGACACGTGCTTGAGGGCTCCGTCAATGGCCCTAGTATCAAAATAATAAGGTATCTGTCCGATTCCTTCGCCTTGTAAACTTTGTAAGATTGTGTTTGTTTGTGTGCCCAGCTCCCCCCTTTCCTGGTGTCTTTATAAACCGTTCATGGAAATAAAACATTTGATGGTTAGTCAGCGTTTCGTCCTGTTGTTCTTCCTTCTGACGTCCTTTGCGCTGTATTTGCTATTATTGAATTTGTACCAACCAGCCGAAATTTTCACCTTGTTGGAATTTTTATGAATTCCCCTTTTGACCACGGCGAGACAGCATGGATCCATTAACCGCCGACGCCTGTGGCTCCCGGCTGTGGCTATACGGCTGCTTTCTCCTGAAGCTTAGAGAAAGCAAACGAAGACAGCCTGCTCCCCTTCATTTCTGTTTATTTTCGCAGCACAAGATGGACAGCACAAGGAGAAACGAATATGTAGGATTATTTTTCAAGCGCAGCGAAGATGAACATTTACCAACACGCCCGTTTTAACTGTTATTACGGTTCAATCTTTCAATTTAGCCGATATTGCATATTCGTATAAAAAACGGGTAATCTCCATTAACGTGATACACGATGAGGTCGAAGCATGCAGTGTCTAAGCACGGGGCGGCCTCTCTCGCATCCACCGTGGTCCCACGTAATTCGCGCCAGCAGCGCCAAATCCTCCCCTAGTAGTAAGTGGCCTGTGAGAAACGTTGCATTAATCGCCATGGCAACGAGTGGCGAGGGGGGAAAGGGCGTTTGCTGACGTCGCGGACGCTGCTGACGTCATTTATCCCGCGGCAGCCAGGCCGTGCCGCCGCGCCCGGCCCCTGAAACCGACGCTCGTCCAACTTTCGCGTCTGCAACTTTTCGCGTCTGCAACTTTCGCGCCTGGTGCCATTCCCGAGCGGCCCATGAGGCAGCGACCGGCGCGGCAGACGCGAAAGTTGGACGAGCGGCGCCGATGACTCGAAATGGCCGCCGCCCGTCGTTTGTTATGTGAGCAGTAACGTGTTTAATAATTGAACGAAGAAAACATGTAGGTAATAGTACGTTTTCTGGCGTGGAATTGGTGTCTTTGTGGCGATAATAATTGTAGTGTTACACAAACATTATTTTTGCTATGCATTTATTCAAAATTCATATGAGGACGTCTTTGATTCGAAGTCATGAAAACACATGTACTACACCCATATATTGCACATACATTTTATATACACAGTATTGGACTAAGCAAAAATATGACATATGCAAATTTAGGCATACAATATTGTACAATAGGGAAAAAAAACGTGCTGCATACACATTTACAATAACACGGTTAGGCGGGCTAGTTGGTATTCTGAATTCATGGCTGTAACTCTTGCGCAACTTTACCCGGTGACAGGTACAGGTCTTCGAGTCCCTTTTTGTATCGGTCTCCGTCTAAAGTTGCGCAAAAGTTACAGCCATGAATACACATTTAGGTACACAATACTTGATTACGAAAGAAGAAATTCGAAAGTTCTAGTCCCTACACAGATTTTTTTTTCGCGCACACCTCGGCGGGAGAAGAAAAGAACTTGAAAGTTCCACTCATTGTATATTTATTTCTTGGGCTCACCTCGAGACAGGAATGTTCTTTAGACATTAAAAAATTCGTTTCAGTTGAGAAACACAATAATTGGGAATCTATATGTTAACAGAAAGCACGCACACGTATGCTTCAAGCCCTGCCTTTCGGGTGAGTTAACACAAAGTCCGAAAGAAAGCGTTGACCCGCCCATTACCCTCCATACACTTCCGAAAAATCATGTTCACACCAACAAAATGCAGCCATAAAAAACTGTTGCAACACAATGACCGCACTGTAGACACTCTTTGCTGGATTATATCTACGTACAAAAACAATGCCCAACCAGGTGCACGTCGTAGAGCACAGAACACAAATCGAACCCACCCGTCTTTTCTTTTAATGGCGCGTGCATTAACAGTCTGCTTACCGGGGGTGGCAGGGAAGGCGGGAGGGGGGGGGGGGGGGAGAAGACACCCAGAAAAAAAAAGAAGCTTTCCTGTATTTTAAGCCGCAGATATCGGCCAGGTTGTTTCAAGCTACCCCCTAGGATCCTGTCCGATACGGCATGACCATTCTCTAACTTCAGAACTATGGAACACCAAACCCATTCGCGATAAGATGACAAGGCGCGGCCGCGCAGTTTAGATTGAACAGCAAAGCCGGCAATGCTGCTTGGTTTTATTTATTTTTTAATTAGCGAAACGCTTGCAATGGCGGCTGCAGACAACGCATGTATTTCGGTTTGGCCTTCCACTGCTTCATGTGAAAATCGACTTGCATTGAACACCGCGGAGCTACGTCAGATTTTTCGGAGCTCTGAAGCAACGCTTGGCAGTAGTAGTTTCGCCGCAAATATACGTTTTGGAGCAAGACGGGGGAGGAAAAAATGCTTAGGGCACAGCACCTCCACGCCATCAATCGATGTGGTAGTATGTACGCCATGAAAGGCAAGAAGCGCGTACAGTTGAGCTTGCCTTCTTTGTGAGCAGGTGCGTCGTGATGACATTGGATGGATTGAGGAGAGTCACCAGAGGAAACGTCCAATGAAGTCGCAAACCGTCCTCGACTTGGGGCCCAAACCTAGACTCATACCTGCTGCACGAAACAACAAACAATACCTTGATAAGTATACTGCATCGACGTTCCAGCAGTTACTAAGGCAATCATCAAAAAACGGCAATGCCACCACAAATTGATCTTGCGAGCAAGTGTGTGCGTGCCAAAGACGCGTTTACTTCTACTAAAACTTTGCGTACCTGCACAGCTGGGATATATTTGCACATTAGTTTCCACTCCAAGACGAGTGACATGTCTCATTAACTTCACGTTACATGCGCGAATTATTTTGAAAACAGAAGAGTGCAATCAGTCGGCTTTTAAGGAATTCACTATAACTTGTACAAGGCCAATTTGCTTACCTGTCGTCTTTGGAGAAGGCGAGAAACTTGGTCGAACTGTACCGCCCTGTGTTGCTGCACCACAGAGCTGCTCAGTAGTGGTAACACTCCTTCCTCCGCTGCCCCATATTTAGAATACATTCGAATGTATTTTATAATGCAGCGAAACTTTCCGCCCGTGGAAGCGTTTAGGCAACCCGCGCAGCCCTTCGCACGCCGGCTCGCTCACGCACGTACCGAACTGGCCCGCCGTGCGCGCCGAGAGAAAGAAAAAAAATATTGGCGCCGGTGAGCTGTTGCGCATGCGTGAGGGGGCGCGGAAGCGTTGACGGTGTGGAAAGAAAGAAACACTGAGGGAAAGGGAAGGGCCACGCCGCAGCACCGTGCCGCTAGGATCGCCACAATTTCGGGAATCGAAACTACCCAAAGTCGCCGACCAGTGGTATAAGTGTATTCAAAAATTGTAATCCCCTCTCTTTCCATACGGTGCGCGCTGATTGGGCGCGTTAAAAGCGCCGATAAGAGGAGCAATCGCGCGCTTACTGAAGCGGTGGCGCCCTCTTTTGCGTTGAACCGCATTTAGGCAATTTGCATGCCCAATCTGCCCCAGTTTACGGTAGTGGCAGGGATCAACGTGAGCGCAGTGCAATGCCCGCACCTCGCTTTGAAGGCTCGCCCTCGAAGATCAACGAGGTCCCGAGACCAGGTTAGAATCCCTTTTCTTGCTTCTACCGACCACCCGACCCGATCATGCAAAGCGTCGAGAGCCGGTGTGTACTTGAGTATAACGCAGACTCTGCTTGAGCGTCTGCTTGAGCTTGATAATTTCTGAAGCTGCAAGGAAGCCTTCCAGAAGTATTTAAATCATGTTGGTTCATTCGAAACCGGTTTTGACCATTACACATTTGAGATGCAAAGCATCTCTTGCTCTCGGCTCCGTCCCTCGTCCGTCGTCCGTCCATCCACAGGCCCAGGAAGACACCGGCAACACTGTCGCTCCAGCATCTCATGGTCGGGGTTACGTCCCTTACTTGTTGTGGCGCCGTCCACACCCCCACTGCGCATGCTCGGCTTATCTCGGGCCGGCACAGGAAGACAACGGTAACACTGTCGCTCCAGGATCCATTAAAGGGTAAGACACCAACCGGGCGTTCAGCAAGCCGAGCATGCGCTGGGGGGGGGGGGGGGACGGCAACGCAACAACAACGACAACGAGGGACATACCCCGTCGCATCTAATAAATTACACCATCTTCCCGTAGGGGAACCCTGAGTAGTATGCGAAACAGCCATGGGCTCAACGCAATTTCCCATTTCGTAGTTCCGGTAAGTGAAAAGCGTTGTAGTTACCATGGAAACCAAACTGTAAATATAACGGTAGCTACGTACCTCAACCTAATGGAAACGAAGAACTGAAAACTAATGGGCAATTGAATCGACCCCATGGCTGCTTTGCATACTATTCAGGGTTCCCCTACGCAAAAGATAGTGTAACGTTTTTCTTTTAGTACGCGTTCAGTTCTAGCTTGAGGCATTGGAAAATGACTGTCGCGGCGTTTCAGTACCATAACTACAGAAGACGCCGAAAGCCCGAGCCCCTAAATTGTTTCACCCCTAAATTTCGCCGACATTGTAGAAACCCATTTGGAAACTTATTTCAATTCTTCTGCCGACGCCACACCCACATCAAGCCTGTTAAATTCCTGCCTCATTCATACCTGGCCAACAATTGGCAATGTCGCCAGACTTTATTCACAAGGTTTATTTGCCCTTAGAGTTTCTAAGATTGATGTTCACGCGCCTTCCCTCACGTCCCTGTTCCGTGAGCACGCCTTGCTATCTGAACGGGGCTGGTGCAGTTACTGCGAGACGGGCATTAAGCGTAGCCTACCTAGCATTATGGAACGAACGGTGCGGCGACTGAGCTGAAATATAATACCATCCTTTATGAGCCTGACCACTCAGAATGGTGGCTACATGCTTGAGAAGACACCGGCAGGGGTGGTTGTATCGGCACAAAAGCGTACGCCGGATTTTCGCTGGCAGGAAAGGGGTAGCAAAAGGTGTGAAGAGGTAATATATAAAAAACAAAACAAAAACGAATGCCAGATAAAGGATTTCCCCAAGTAAACCCTAAAAAATCGGCATAATGCGCGCCCGACCTAACTTTCTGGCTGCTAGAAATATAGTCAATGTTATTGGTTTAGTCCTTTCCCTCCCATCTCCCTGGGTCGGTAATTTAAGGAAAGGGGTTTCTCCTCCCCCTCCGTTGCGTAGCCAATGTATCCGTGTGATGCTAAAAACATTAGGCGCCACAATTTGAAAAATATCAAAGAAATTCCAGTGTCACTAGCGTTGATTGGTTTGGCCCTCTGGCGATGCAATACATTTTTACTTCTAAATATGGTATATCGCGGGGAATTCCACTTGGATTTATTATGCTAATTGCGCGAAGAGTGCAATGAAAGGGCAATAAGGTTTCCTTTTAGCTTGAACATTTAGACAATAAAAGGGTACATGACGATGGACTGACGGCTGCCAAAACACGCACAGGAAAATCAACTACCCCTGTGTAAAAACCACAACAATGGGGACACAGAAAGCTTCTCAAAATCAAGGCCAACACCAAACGAACCAACCGACAAGCGAGCGGACCCACATCACACCATCTTAACATACACATAAGGCATTTCCTATCGGTATCGTTTACTGCACTCCGATTATGCTCTTTAGTGCTTTCTGATACGGAAATTTCATGGATATCCCTTGCGTTCAGCCTTCATGGTCGTTAAGCTGTAAGGTGTATTTACTGTCTCATTTTGCACATCCGAGTACTCCTCTCCAAATGCTGGAATGGCGGAATCAGGTAGACGCCGGCTTCCTAACACGAGAAATCCAGGATAAATTTGGACGTCCGGAAGAGTATTATATTTTTTTTTTCACTTCACGCACTGTCATCAAAGTCGTCAACGAGAGTTCGATTTCCTTCAGTAGGTTTTAGATGGGCTACACACAGAAGTGAGTGGTTGAAAGCTTCAGTATATAAAAAGACGGCTGGAAAATGGACGCCTGTGCCGGAAAACCAATTGTAGCACCACACTGCAGCAGTGCCTTCGAACAGCTACCGAACCTGTCAAGAAATTTTGCGAGACATGCGGCGTTCGCAATTTTTGCTTCGTGATGTGGCCTTCTGAGATAATAGTTACATTCATATGCGAAGCCACAGATGTTTTCCTGAAAAATCTCACCGCCCGCCTGAATATTTTAATTACCCACCATTCACGTCTATTTATTTTTTGTTTTCTTTGCAGGCCCCTTAGGAAGCGGGCTGCTATTCGCGACCGACGTTCTGAAGCTCTCGTGCAGATGTTGCCAGACGAACAATATCACTCGGAATGTAGGCTTTAACTATAAAACGCCAATAATATTGCCACGAAGCCAAAGACAACGCAGTTCTCTTCAACGAAAATAGGTTTATTGGAGCGAACTTGTGCTCCCCTAACAACTCAAAGAATACACAGGCTGCGAAACAGCAGACAAGAAAGCGACGAGCGTAGTCGAGCGTCGAGAGTCGAATACCCGGGCGTCTGCTCTTCAGGCGTTTTTATCTTTCGCGCGCGTGGTTCTCGAACCGTCGATTCACATCTAGAACAATGTAGGTCCAAGAAGATTATTCTAGGCTGTTCATGTTAGATCGGAATGCTCTCCCTATCAGAAGAAATAACACATCCGGGAATGAAAGAAAAAATAGAACACGCGCTTCTCTTGGCACAAAGATAACAAAGACTGGCGCAGCCGGGCGGTAAAAGCAAAACATAAATAAACAAACCAAATTCATATTTCGCGGCATTACCCCCCTCTTAGAGTGCATCGACCCGATGCTAACATAAGCGACAGCCCGAACAAATATAAAAAATAAAAGTCCGTCATTGTGCGTAGAAAGACTTTAAGCGAACCACGTGGACGACTTCGGGTCGCGTGCGTCGTCGTGATATCCGGAATCACCATCGTGGATCACTTCGTAGGTAAGTTTGCCAACACGTCGTAGAATCTGCTAGGGTGCGAAATACTGTCGTAGAAGCCTCTCACTCAGTCCGCATCGTCGGATGAGAGTCCAGACCCACACACGATGCTCTGGGTGGTACTTGGCGTCTCCGCGTCGGAGACTATAGCGTCCGGCAACTCGAGCGAGCTGGCGGGCCTCCTCCGCACGTTGAAGGTATCCTTGGACGTCGGCTTTGAGGTAGTCGTCTTCTACGTGCGGAAGGATGGCGTCGAGCATCGTAGTCGGCCGTCTTCCGTAGAAAAGCTCGAACGGTGTCATCTGCGTAGTTTCCTGCGTCGCTGTATTGTACGCAAACGTGACATACGGGAAGACTTCGTCCCAAGTCATATGTGCAACGTCGACGTACATGGACAGCATATCCGCAATCGTCTTGTTCAGACGTTCCGTTAGTCCATTCGTTTGGGGGTGGTACAGCGTTGTTCTTCGGTGATCCGTGTTGCTGTAGCGTAAGATTTCTTGTATAAGTTCCGCAGTGGAGACAGCTCCGCGGTCCGTGACTAGGACTTCAGGGGCCCCATTTCGCAGCAAAACTTGGTTTATAAAGAATTTGGCTACTTCTTGTGCAGTCCCCCTCGCAAGAGCGGCGGTCTCTGCGTAGCGCGTCATGTAGTCTGTTGCTACGACAATCCGCTTGTTTTATGATCGTGACGTAGGCAACGGGCCTAGAAGGTCCATTCCAATCTGTTGAAAGGGCCTCGACGGGACGGCAATCGGTTGCAGAAGTCCGGCGGGTCTTGTCGATGGCGTTTGTCGTCGCTGGCAGTCACGGCAACTCCGAACGTAGTGGGTGACGTCGGATGTAAGGCGGGGCCAGAACAACTTCGCCTTAACTTTTCCAATACTGCGAGCTGTGCCGAGATGTCCGGAAGACGGGTCATCGTGGCACGCTTCCAAAAGTTCGTCTCGAAGCCCTGCGGGGAGGACAAATAGATCATTCGTTCTCGTTCCGGGGCTGAAATTCTTCTTCACAAGGAAATTTCCGCTTGAACACCCTAGGCACGGCGACGTTGCGTCCCGTGAGGTAGTCGATTATGACGCGCAAATCGGGGTCGGCACGCTGCTGGACGGCTAGGTCGCTCTCCGTAACGACTCCGAAGAACGCGCAGTATTCATCGGAGTCTTGTGGTGGTGGGTCGACGGGGGCGCGGGACAGGCAGTCGGCGTCGGAGTGTTTCCTGCCTGATTTGTAGACGATTGTCACGCCGAACTCTTGCAGGCGCAAACTCCACCGCCCAAGACAGCCAGAGCGGTCCTTCAAATTGGAGAGCCAACACAGCTGACGGTCGTCTGTCAGAACCTTTAACGGTCTACCATGCACGTATGGGCGAAATTTTGAAATGGCCCATATGATAGCCAGCCACTCTTTTTCGGAGGCAGAGTAGTTTTCCTCCTCCTTTGACAGACCACGGCTTGCATAGGCGATTACCTTTTCAGAGCTTCAAAAATGGGGCTAGTTGGCTTCTTACTCGGGACATTGCTGGCGCTAGGCGGGACAAGGACGACGAATTACACACACATTGTGCGCTCCAGTTGTGTGTAATTCGTCGTCCTTGTCCCGCCTAGCGCCAGCAATGTGCCGATTACCTTTCGCAACCGCTTTGCTTTTTGACCAGGACAGCACCCAAACCCATATCGCTGGCGTCCGTGTGCATTTCCGTTTCGGCGTTTTCGTCGAAATGAGCGAGCACGGGCGGGTTTTGCAGACGTTGTTGCAGCTCGCAGAATGCTTTTTCTTGGGCGTTTTCCCAGGCGAAAGGGTTGCTACCTTTTGACAGGCGCGTAAGTGGCTCTGCAATGCGTGCGAAGCTTGGGACGAAGCGCCGGTAGTATGCGCACAGTCCGAGAAATCTTCGCACGCCCTTCTTGTCTTTCAGCCTTGGGAAGTTCGCTATGGCTGATGTTTTCGCAGGTTCAGGCAGCACTCCTGCGGCGTTGGCGACGTGTCCCAAAAACTTGAGTTCCTCGTAAACCAAGCGGCAATTTTCGGGATTCAGCGTTAACCGCGACGAGTGAATAGCCTCGAGTACAGATTCCAACCTTGCAAGGTGTTCATCGAAATTTCGGGCGAATACCACAACGTCATCGAGGTATACGAGGCAGGTGTGCCACTTCAGGCCAGCTAGCACAGTGTCCATGACTCTTTGTAACGTTGCTGGCGCCATGCACAGCAGCCCAAATGCATGGCCTTGAACTCGTATAGACTATCTGAGGTTATAAATACAGTCTTATCTCGGTCTCTCTAGTCCACTTCAATTTGTCAGTAGCCGGTCTTCAGATCCATCGATGAGAAGTACTTTACGTGGCAGAGGTGGTCGATGGTGTCGTCGATTCGTGGCAGGGGGTACACGTCCTTTTTGGTGATTTTGTTCAGTCTCTGGTAGTCAACGCTCAACCTTAAAATTCCGTCTTTTTTCTTCACGAGTACGACCGGCGCAGCCCACGGACTTGTCGATGATTGTATTATGTCGTCGCTGAGCATGTCGTCGCTTGTGTCGCGCTCGGGTGAAGCGACGCGGTACGGTGATTGTCGGGTAGGTCGGGCTTCATCTTCGGTTATTATCCGGTGCTTCGCCAGAGGTGTCTTCGTGCTCGGATGAAGCGACGCGGTACGGTGACTGTCGGGTAGGTCGGGCTCCATCTTCGGTTATTATCCGGTGCTTCGCCAGAGGTGTCTGCCGTAACTTTGACTTCGATAAAAAACACTCGCTGTAGCGATGTAGAAAAGCCAATAAGTTGTTCCTTTCTTATTGCGGTAGCACCGGATTCACGTCGAAGGGATGCGGAAACTTGAAGGTATCTTTGGGTGCGCATTCAAAGTCGGCGTCTGCGATCACATCACTTGCTTGTTGTGCTTCCCGTTGTTTAAATGCTGGTACTCCTCGGTGAAATTGGTGACCGAAACGTTGGACTTGCGTTGCTTAAACCGAGCAATGCCTCTTGCGACAAACACACCGCGGTCGAGAAGCAACCGTTTGTCACTCTCCACGATAGCGTCGACGTCAGGAGCAGCACCTTCACATTAGACGGTGATCATCAAGCTTGACCGGGGTGGCAGGGTGACATGATCATCGGTGATCCTAACAGCTGCACGGTATTCGGGGTTCGGTTATGGCGTCATGGAGTGATCAGATGAAAAAGTTATCGCCTTGGTCTGCAGATCAATTACTGCGCCGTTGTCCGTCAAAAAGACCAATCCGAGAATTGCGTCGCGGGAGCAGTTAGGCAAGATAACGAACGCGGCAGGGTACGTCGTACCGTCAATGGTGACACGCGATGTGAATGTCCCACTTGGCATCACGAGGTGGCCTCCTGCTGTGTGTATGTACGGACCGTCCCATCTGGTCATAACGTTCTTCAGCTTAGACGCAAATGGTCTGCTCATTACTGAGTACTCGTCTCCCATGTCTACAAGGGCGACTACATCAAAGCCGTCGATTGACACCTTGACGTCAGATGCCGCCTTCATCGAGTTCTGGGTGCGTCGGTGCGTCGTATCTCGGCTTGTGCGTGTTGACAGTCGTGCAATGTGCGTCGTTGTATTCTCAGCGGCAGTCTCGGCCATGTCGGGTACGCGTCGCGCCGAGTAGCTGTCGTCGTGTTCGGGAGTCTCGTCAGGGTTAGGTCGGGTCGTCGGGATGAGGGCATGTCGTGAATCACTGTCTTCGGCGTGTCCTTGCGTCGTAGGGTGGTTTCCGGTTTTTCGCTGTAGAGCAACTTCACCTCCACTGGTTGCTGCTTTTAGTTTCCCCCGCGTGGGCTGGGGGATCTTCAACGGGCGAAGTAAGCATAGCTACGGTGGTTCGGCGATTTGTATGAGTAGGACGACGGCGAACTGTTGAAGCGGGCTGGGCCACGGCTAGTTTCAGATAGGTAGTCGTCGATCGCACGTGGTCGTTTGCTAGGGAGAGGGCGAGGTGCGTAGATTTAAAAACCACGCAGTCCCAGTCTCTTGTATGGCCAGCGACGCTAGATGTTGTCGGCCTCTCCGCAATGGTAGCACAGAGGACGATTATCGGCTGTTCGCCATACGTCCGTCTTTCTTGGCGTCTGGTTTCGGGCTGCCGGGGGTCGGGCGGGCGACAGTGGGCGGCGCTACGACGGGGCTAAGGCGGACAACAGCCGCGACGTATGTCATAGCTTGTGGCTCGCGGGGTACTTCGGATGACGTAGAAGTTCCCAACGCTTGCTGCACTTCTTAACTAATCACGTCGGTAAGAGTAGCGGCTTGTGGCTGTGGCGGCATGGGGAGAAATTTCCGCAGCTCCTCCCTCACTATTGCGCGGGTAGTCCCGCGTAGGCTATCTGCGGGAATGCGCATGCTGTTGACGTAATTCGCATTGGCCGTGCCAACAAAGCTCCTGTCATACTGCTTAGCACGCATTTCGAGGGCCTTCTCAATTGTAGTGGCTTCGGTCACAAATTCGGAGACGGTTTTGGGCGGGTTGCGGACAAGTCCAGCAAACAGTTCCTCCTTCACACCGCACATTAAGCAGCGTAGCTTCTTTTCTTCTGTGATTTCGGGGTCCGCGCGGCGAAATAGTTGCTTCATCTCCTTAACGAAGATCACAACCCCTTCGTTTTGGTGTTGCGTGCGCGTTTCCAACAAAAGGGGGGCTCGTTCTTTCCGCTCGACGGTGGCAAACGTTTTGAGGAACTCGCTCTTAAAGAGAGTCCAGTCAGTTAGGGAGCTTTCATGGTTTTGAAACCACGTTCGGGCCGTATCTTCTAAATAGAAGAACACATGGCGGAACGTTTCTTCGTCAACCCACGGGTTAAAAATGCGGACGCGCTCCACTTTCTCCAACCAGTCCTCAGGGTCTTCTCCGGGGGAATCTTCGGAATGATGGGGGCTCCCGACGTTGCTTCATAACGACGGGAGGATTGGCTTGGTTGACCATGGTGCTGGTTGCGACGTCTTTCTTCTTTGCTTTCTCCGGTAGTAGACCGACCTCGGGTGGTAAACCTTGCAGGCGGAGGCTGGCTCTTGTTGGACTGGCTTGGCGGCTTCCAGAGGTTGTAGAGCTCATGAAGGGTGCGTACCCCGCACGTCCACCAGATGTCACGAAGCCAAAGACGACGCAGTTGATTTCAAAGAAAATAGGTTTAAAAGAGCGAACTTGTGCTCCCCTAACAACTCAAAGAATACACAGGCGGCGAAACAGCACACAAGAAATTGACGTGCGTAGTCGAGCGTCGAGAGTCGAATACCCCGGCGTCTGCTCTGCAGGCTTTTTTATCTTTCGGTGCGCGTGGTTCTCGAACCGTGTATTAACATCTAGAACATTGTAGGTCCCAGAAGATCAGTCTAGGCAGTTCACGTTAGATCGGAATGATCTCCCTACCAGAAAAGATAACACTTGCGGCACAGAAAGAAAGAATGAAACACGCGCTTCCCTTTGCACAAAGATAACACAGACCGACGCAGCCGGGCGGTAAAAGCAAAACATAAATAAGCAAACCAAATGCATGGTTCCCGGCAATATAGCCATCTGCAGAACTGTGACTAACTAGGACAAGGAAAGAGAGAAGTTGCAAAGGCAAGTTCAGACTGGCCACTCAGCCAAGTATACTGTCAGTGGCGGTGGAAAGTGGTGGCAGAACCCAAGTATTTTGTAATTATCGCCAACGAACTAACAATGTTTTCACATAGAAGCAACGAAAGCGGAATTATGTGCCTCGAAGCGTTTTTTTCCGCTCAGGTTTGCGCGCCTGATGGAAATGCTGGGATCCTGCCTATCCTGTCTTGGCTCCATTCCAGTTTTGCGTGTTATTCCTGCAAGTAAAATACAAAACCTTGTGTGACCATTCCCCTTGGTTACCAATTCGCCCTTATGTGTCTCCAAGCCTGAGGTTGTGGTCGCATCTGCTTGCACGAAATCTAGCGTGTCACCATGAAGGAGGAGTTATCTAGTTGACAGAGACAAATATAATAGGCATAAACTTCATTTCCAATACATGCCGAAAAGAGAAGGAGAGAGATGAAAAGAGAGAAAGAGAGTACTAGGATCTGGTTGAGATTGCCGTGAAGTATACAAAAAAAGGGGTCCCGTGTCTACCTCTGGGAATATCCGAAGGTTGTCTACTGCCGTGGTGCCACGTAACACCACTTCTCGCTCTTGCTCAGCTTTCATGCTCGTTTCATCGTGCATGAATGGTTTGCTGCATTCAATTCAATTTTTTCGTCTTGTCACCTATGGAACGCCATTTGTTGCAGCCTTTCTGCGGCCATTCAGATACGGTTGAGACACTTCAAGCACACAGGTTTTTATTGTTTTCGTCATGTCGCCCCGATTCGACATGAGTTTAAAAGCACCGGTCATTGTTATTTTGTATTCTGGACCCCGATCCACCATGTATTCCTGATCAGAAAATGCCATAGTTACTTTAATTAGGCAAAGTAACTCTGCAGCTTTCTGTGGGCTATTTATGTTTTTCTTCAACCCCACCTCAGGTTTTCTTGATCTGAAGAATCTCTAAGTTTTTAAGTCATATCACCGTTTAAGTAGCCTCGAAGGCTCTTGGTTATCCATAACTCGCCTTCATGCATTTTTACCGGCTCTTGCCCTGCCGATTTAAAGGAATTGTAGACACACAGGCCTCCAGGCTATAGTCTTTGCATTTATGTCTGCGGAATAGCTATAGCTTTTGAAATTAGGAATTCGGTTCAACCGTTTTATGTTTGCAGTCAGACATTATATCCAACAATACAAGCCACTGCGGCCACTTTGTGTACACTACTGCTTGTTCATATATAATTTCCTCAATAAACAACATTACTAAGAATTAAATAGGTGTTATAACGCGGTGACAAATGGTAAATTAGAAACCTTTCAGGAACTTCTGACCAAGAATTCTCACTCCTGTAGAAATTCGAAATAACAGAGACCTGATCTATGAGTAATGAAATCCTAGCGGGCCATAAAAAAAGCTAGCTGCTACGAGTAGTACAGGACGATATGGGCGGGTACCTTGTCGAAAGTATAACAAAAAATCAAAATGCAGGAACGCTTCATCTGCGCTTGTTCTACTACTGAGGGGAAAACATTTTGGGTTATTAACCTTCAAGTTTGACAGATTGCCTTATGTGACATACTCCGCATCAGCCGAAAGTGTGCTGAAAAAGGAGCCCAAAGGGCGTGCTAATGCTTATTGGGATTTCCTACACGGTTGTAAAATTTTATGAAAACTTGATTGGATAATCGCCTTTGAAGAACTTTGGACTACTTCAAAAAGCAAAATACTCTGTCCGAGTAGCACAGATTGGAATTGAATAGTCGCGACGTATGAGTATATTGTTCAACCCTTTCAAATTTTCCCCTCTTCTTGGTACTACCTGCTATACTTACTATACGTATGTCTCCTATACCTATACCTATACCAATACATATACCTATACCTACTATACCTACTGCAGAGCAAATAAAATTTCCCCACGGCACAAATAGGCGCCACATTGGCTGCTAACGCAGTGGAAAGCGCATGTGTGAAGATACGGAAATTGCATAACCCAGTTAGCGTCCAACAGATAGAGTTTCACTTCTTGCTACGAAGATCAAATGCGATACTGGTGGCTGTGTCCCAGTCAGATGTTTCGCCTGCCGCACTACATGGCTACATAATAATGCACTGCCAGAAAATATCGCAATGCAACTTTCTCTGCCGGAGGCGGATCATTCATTTAGCCAGAGAAACACAATGTCTCAGCACAATTATCTCTGATTCCATTGCTCTCGGCGGCAAGTTTGTTCTTCCGTTCGGCTACTAAAAGAAGCATGTTGAAAAATAGCGTACATGTTGTTGCTCGTCCCAATTTCCGTTGGCTTGCAAAAATTTAGAAACCCGGGGACACAACCTCACGGGGACAGAAATTCTCGCGACAAATTCTTAGGAACTGAGGTAAGAAATTACGCAGTTGATGGGTTCTTGTCAACTGCCAAGCAAACGCTTCAGCGAATCCTGTTGCCTTGCATAGAAAGCGTGTCCAAAGCTCTGCAACATTGAATTTCAGATTAGGGGTACACTGTGCTACTCTTTAAATTATATGGCGTTCGGAATGAAGGAGAAATTATGTTTATTTTGAGCAGAGCGGAAGATGGCTGAGCCTTTTACTCGCGTGGGGGACGTTCTGATGCAAGGGAGGGAATAACACGTGCAGCCAGCTGAGCCCCGAAGTTTAGCTGAGCGGCATCCTCAAAGTTGAAGCGTGCCTTCTGGCCTCCGCATTTGTCTTAGGAATTGGTCAAGAGGGAGGGAATGTTTGGTTTGGAGGGGAGAGACGCCTCCCATACCATTAGGTGTAGGGTGCAGGGAGATATGCTGATTTTATGTTTTAGGACATTTGTGATAAAAAATCTGTTGGAATCAACTTGCATCAGCACAGGTATTTTTCCAAAGCATTGCGAAGGACTATTTTTAAAATTTCGTCTATCTGGAAGTGCGGGAAGTGCAGAGTTCAGAAAAAAGGGCTGATCCTACAAACCGGTGGGATTCGACGTAAAGCGACGTTTTTTTTTTTTTTTTTTTTGTGGCACATCTGAGTTGAAGTGATGTTGTGTGTAGCATTTTTGATACTTGTATAGTGGTTGCAGTAGTTGCTTATTTTTTCTACCTGTAAGCACTGGCTAGGCCATTGGGAGGCATAAGACAACTATTACCTTTCAACGCCCCAATATTCTTGGCGAAGAGAACACAAGCTCGAAGCGCTGACACCTTGGCAGGAGCATGAGGGATCCCCCGGAGCCCTCTCCCACGAGTCGCCTTCTAGGGACTGCGAAAGCAATGCGCAGTGGCCCCGTATGTGATCTGAGGTAAAAACCCACAGTGCGTTCAGTAAACATGCAAATCACACACACTGACAGGCTGGACCTCAATAAGCAATCCTCAAGTTTGGTCTCTGTGGCCTACCAGTTAGCCTCGCGGCCTCTAACACTGAAGTAATGGGTCGAGCCCAAGAAATATAGTATTTGTTTTGCCGGATACTGAATTGAAAATATGCTCCCTGGGATCTGTTCTCCGCATTGTGTTGTTGTAAGATTGGAGCAGTATCTTCAGCAGTCGCTGTAGCACATTTCTATGCTCCTTGCGCGTATACAGAATACAGAGTACGGGAACAGATTTTTGAGGTCTACCCGCCGTGTGCTTGCTCTGTGAATAATTCATTGGTTTGTTTACTGAATGCATGATGCATGTCCCAGACGAATCTTTAGCAACTTGCGCGGCACATCATGCACTTACGTTTATAAGGCGTTGTCCATTACCCCACTCCAGGCATGTGTCTCGGTGGGCACGGGCCACTTTCCTACAACACAAGCAGTACTTTGCGCAACCTTAGGGGTAACATTTTGCATTTATGATGGCTCGCTCGTCAACGGTACGCGCATGAGGCTCGGCTGAGTGAAACAGGGCCTTTTAATGAATACTAGACACCTTTAGTAGGACTGAAAGCATAGAGTCAGTACTAACATTTTGTATTTGGCCTAATGTAACGTACATTCAAGAACAGCCCAGGACACTCCAAACTGCTGTACATTTTTTTTATTCTACGACTTGCGAGTACCGTTTAACTTTAGAAGCCAAAATGTATCTTTACGACTAACGTCGGGTCGTGCAACCCCTCCCTTTTCTGGGCATTAGTCCCTCTGATGGATACCAGTCGATAACATTGCACCACACAACCGCATGTAGCCCTAACGTCTTATGTTTAGGTTTGTATGGCTTGGCAACCTTCCTGTGGAGCTTCACGACTTGACAAGCAACGTCAGACTAATTCCTGGTCAAGCTGCGTCAGCCCGTGAGCGACATGAGACTTTATTGCTAACGTTGGGCCATCACGTACCCGCGTTGCCCTCTCCGTCTACTGCGGATCAGCTTTTACGGATGCGTACTGATTGACGTCTTCAGACCTAACAGCGTGGCTATAGGTGTAGTAGGCGTAGTATCCTTTGTGTACGTTTAATGATAGGTAACCCACAAATGGGGCGCATCAATCTGCTATGAAAATTGCGCGTTGAGCTGCGCACTGATTGAAGAGGAACCCATCACTACGTTTAATTAGAGTTGTTCATGCCGCAGGAAATGGCCCCGGAAACAGACTGTCGCTGTAGCTCATTTCTATGCTTCCTTGCGCGTATACAGATTCTTACAGCACGACATCGGGTACCACGTCGCCTCATCGCGCTTCCCCGTCGCCCACTTGTTCTATTGCGCATCAGCGTTTCCGCAACTGTGTTAGGAACTGGAGAAGGAGAGACGTCAAAAAAGGCAGTATTTTCTTCTCTCTGGGTTCCGAGCCCGGGTTTTATTTTTGTGCCCAGCCAGCAGCACGTTTCATTCTGAGCATTGCTCGACGGCGGCTTCAGACCATCTCGCCGATATCACACGAGGCATCTACATTTCCGCGTAACAGTATAATGCTGTCTAAACTATCATATATGAGAGCTTTTTTAAAGCGAAGTTTTAGTGTCCTCACTTACGGCGTGTGTAACGTAAAAATGCCAAGTAAAAGAAAAAAAACTGCTTCTGGTGGCCGGAATTGAAACTGGGTACCTCGCATTATGAAGCCGGTGTCCATCGGATTGCTCCATTTTTACATGGTCGAAGCGGTTCAGAAAACGTAAACGACAGCCAAAAGTCCATCACAAGATACCTTGGCGTTGACCCATTCTCGTCATTGGATGGAGGGGTGCATGATTTCATGGCATTCAGCTGTAGAAAAATAAGCTGTTTGCTCTAGGTATTTGATTCCATCTGACAGAATGTCAAGATCCGAAACATGAGAATAAATTGAGGCCAAGTGAAAATATAATCATCTCTCAACAGAAAATATTAAGAATGTTTACCCAGAATGTACATGAAAATGAACTGGAAGTCAGAATGATAACAGAAAACATTAACTTTGCCTTTATTACGACAGTAGGACTGTGTATTCAGCAGAAAAAATCCTTAATTACTACACCAACGCAAAAAATGTCCAGATAAACAATACCACTAAGCAGAAGAAAAGACTACCTTTTATTTTGAACGATTCGCTGCCTGGGCATATTTCCAGGGGCTACAAAACTTGCAGCTTAGTCCCCTCTGCACCTGCTACAGCAAACTTATCTGGCCTATAAATGAGCAGTTTGAACAATAGACGAATTTGCCATCTCCTCTGCTCTGAACTTTGCGTTAATCAAGCTTATAACGTTTTCAAATGTTTACAAAATTTCGTTCACAGCAACTTGATTATAAAATCACTACACGCTCTGTATTTGCGTCATAACACTTTTATAAAGCTTTCCTTCGTGCTTACCCGTGTAGCGCTTCATTGCGTCTTGTAAAAGTGGAAAATAATGTCACCAGCTAGTTTTTCTTTCCAGGTAGGCTGGTGAACGTTCGTGTTTGAGTAAAACTGGAACCTTCGTTTACAAAACGAGCTCCTTGAACTTTCCACTACAGTCAAGGTGCACCAAGTATTTTTTAATTATATGTTTATTATCTTTACTGCGTTCCAAAGCTCTCGTGATGCGTCACCGACACTGCGAAGCTAACTCTTCTTGCTTTCATGCAAGCTTTATTATGATAAGAAAGCACATTAACCTTTTTTTGTTACCAACAGATATGGCGGAGCGCGCACAAGACTATCTTTTGAACTGCTTGGAGACGGAGTTTTCCGAAGTAAGTACTGCTCGCTCGCATTGCCGAATTTCTGGATTGGACAATATATGGTTTAGCTGCAACTTACGCAATAACACTACTGGCATTTCCACTTTTTTTAAGTTTGTGAGCGGTTTTACCAAACAATTCTTGTCATTTCGATTTCTCAGGTTAGCCTACACCTGCATCGAACAATATTTATCAACCATTTTTACTATATTTAAGAATATAATATAAAATTGGCACATTTCCTGTATATAACATTTTTTTATACTGTCGTTAACACTTTGAAAAACTCAACTAATGTCGTAACTACAAAACCTGGTTTGCTTGAAGATAATAATATTTTTTGGTTGTAACGCATGAATAATGCTTCAAGTCTAAACACGTTACGGCAACTGTGTTCCTTCGGGGCACATACATGACCATTCACAGACGACGGATCTTGGTGCATGAACGTTGTTAGTATTAGCTTTCTTGCGACAAACTGGGGGGGAGGGATGGAAGCAGCTTGTGCGGGGTTGCCGAGACCACAAGACGTCACCCCCTCTGGCCGTCAGTCGATGATGATTACCAATGGTGGTCTGATGATGGTGCAGAGATCCGAACTCCAGAAGAGTCTATAGTGATGGTTGAGCGTTCGTCCTGTCAATGGATACTAACGTTTGCGGCATTAGCGAAGTCATCCAGGAACAGGTTCACACCATGGTCAAGGACGACGTTATTCAACTGTCGAAAGGCCGCGGCAGTTGTGTTTGCTAAAAGAAAGACGGTACATTGCGGTTTTGCGTGGATTACCGGCGATTGAGCAAGGTGACCTGAAGGAGGCATATCCCCTCCCAACCATTGATGGCACGCTTGATCGGCTCCACCACGCTCGTTGTAGGCACAGCTGTGCCATTTTTGTGCCGGCGTGGCACAGACAATACCATTTCCAGTGCTGCCAAGGAAAGAAATCCACAGCTAAACTTTTCAGCGTATACTATCTATCGCATACCTTGGGTACGTTGCGATAATAAGGGTTTCGATCACGGCTGTTGGAGGTTTTTTTTCTGCGACTCCCTTCAAACAGTTCGTCTTAGGGGAGGATGGGAACGGACTAACAGGTTGGCGGACTAACCGTTCATCTGCTGCCATTTAGTCCCTCAAGATGTAATGATTGTGGCAAAATCCGTTAGTCCCACAGAATACGAGCTTATAGTACTTTTTGCATAAGAGTGTTGTGCGAACAGTAAAAACCTGTAAGCAATTGTTTAGCATATCAACGAAGCATTACGCTTATTCTCTCGAATGGGCCCTTCTTGAATAAAAGGGTTGTCGAATTCACAGGACGGTTGAAGGCCATAACAGACTTTTGCCTATGTGTGGTGTTTGGCCAGGTGACTGTGAGTATTGCCCGTGACTTCTTGTATCCATGGCTATTGAATTGACTGTGGATGGTGTATTCCAAAAAGTGGATGCAACTATGCTCGAAGCGCAGAAACTACCTGTTTGCAAATATACCTCCAGTATCTCAGTTGAACTCACGTCTATACATATGGGTGTGGCCAAGTTAATTCTTTTCTCTTGGCGATTGTTATGCTGACATTGAATTACAAACGCAAAAGTACGCTGTGCAGTCCTACTTTATCAACTACTGCGGACCTTCATGCCGTTCTGTTGGCTCCGCGTTTCATTTGCTGCGTAAGAGTTCCTCAAATCCGGTTGGTTCTCTTAGACGGACAAGCAGCGAAGCATCTATAACGCACACAAGCAGGGCTTCCAATGATTCATTACTACATGAAACTTTAAAACATTTTATTGAAGTCCGCGAGGTGCACCATGTTGTTTTTAATTAATTATTCGGCATTGTAATATTCCTGGCGACGCACCAACAGATGTGGCCACCCACCAAGCACATCAAATTGCGACCGCAGCCAACCTTTTCTTGCATACGTCAGAATTTCGATACCTGCTCAAGAGAGCTTCTTTTCAGCTTTTTCACACTGTGAGGTTTTCTGGACAAGCGCAAAACAGCTTGCTGCTATGTGATATTGATCCTTTTTAGGGTTTAAAATTCCAATAACCATAACCAGAAATCTAGAGACCCGCATACACTGCCTGCATATTTGCGCTGCTTCCACGAAACAGCTTCTGCCCGAAATTGGCAAAGTTTAGAACCCATGCTGCTTAAGTCGTAATTCGGACGAAAGTGTTGTTCACCTCCGTTTAGAATTTGCTCGTCATGACTCTCTGCGTGGCGGCGTTTTAGAACTGTCCTCATATTTATTGAAATTAGGCTGTTCAGCCTTCAGAATGTGCTGGGCCTAATATGGTAAACACCGCGCCCGCAAAGAAGTTCATTTTTTGCTCATAAAGGGACCCTGCAACACTTTTGATAAACGCTTTCACTCTTTCCTTTACGTCTGGAAGCACTTCTAGAGCTACAGTTATCGCCAGCACGGAGCAGCACTTTGTGATTTGGAATTTTTCAACTCCCATTGGCAGGCTGGAACCCACCCCCCACAGTGGAAGCACGCCAAAATCACCCTCATACCTCAGCCCAACAAACCGCTCATTACAAAGACCCTCCGCCCCATCTCTCTCACTTCGTGGTTCGGAAAAATGTTTGAGCACATGGTGCACAACAGTCTATCACCCCACATCGAAGAGAACGGGTACTTCCCACATACAATGTACGGCTTTCGCCCCCACTTATCGACCCAGGACATCCTACTTCAAATTGTAGCCGACTTCTGGACACCCTGAACTATCAGAGCGAAAAATCAATCCTAGTCCTAGACATCAAAGGGTATTTGATAACGTAACACATCATGCTATCTTGCGAGGTCTTGCCTCAACCAACTGCGGCGAACGTACATTTTCCTACATCGCTTGCTTTCTGACCAAGCGCACGGCAACGATAGGCATTGGGCATCTTCGTTCTGACTCATTCGCAATGGCGCCCAAGAGAACCCCACAAGGATCCGTCGTTTCACCTTTGCTATTCAGCTTAGCTATGAAACATCTGCCGCCGCTCCTCGCGGCAATCTCCAATTTAAGCCATGCACTTTACGCTGATGAAATCACCTTGTGGGTCCCCACCGGCTGCACCGGCGCCCAACAAGAAGCACTTCAGGAAGCAATACACATCACTCAAATATACCTCCGAGCTCGTGGACTGGAATGCGCCCCAGAGAAGTCCGTCCTTCTTACGCTCTGTGCCCGCACTGACAAACAACGAACAGACCCAATCTCCGTACCGGAATTAACGATCAACAACCGCGCAATAAACACAGTCCCCTACCTCCGCATACTCGGTCTCAACATACCCAAAAATGGAAGCGGCTCTCAAACCTTACCTGCTATAAAACTCACCCTCACACAACTGACGCACATCGCGCGACGCATCGCCCACCGCCCCTACGGCCTTCGGGAGAAGGGCACTCTGAGAATAACTCATGCAATACTGATCAGTCTTCTGAATTACGGCACCTCATACCTGGCTCTCAAATCTGTCGAAAAAGAAAAACTCAATACTTTTATCCGCCAAGCCTACAAACTTGCCCTTGGCCTACCCCCCTCAACATCCACGCGCAAGTTGCTCCATCTAGGGGTACACAACACTTTAGAAGAATTGCACGAGGCTCATCGCTGTTCCCAAGTCACCCATCTCAAGCTGACACCTACCGGACGAGACACCCTTACACGCCCTGGTTACCCGCTGCCGCCCTAAGAAGACCAGCCCCAACGTGTAGGGGTAGGGTTTTTTTTAACGCGCCGACGCAACGCAGGCGATGAGGCGCGCCGTAGTGGAGGGCTCCGGATTAATTTTGACCACGTGGGGATCTTTAACGTGCGCCGAAATCTCGTACACACGGGCGTTTTTGCTTCTCGCCTCCATCACAAAAGCGGCAGCCGTGGCCGGGAATCGAACCCGCGACCTCGTGCTCAGCAGCGCAACGCCTTAGCCACTGAGCCACCGCGGCGGGTCGCCCCAACGTGTCCCCCTCCACATCCGTTAACACATTCGTGTAGCTCCCGTATCGCGGAATATGCACCCCTTTTACAACAAAGCACGCCGCAAAGCACGGGTCGATGCAGTTACGAAGAAGCACGCAGGGAACCCTACGACACGCTACACGGGCGACGCACGGGCGACGCTGCCCGAGCACACCCTGCGATACATTTACGAAGACAGCCAAGACACAGAGAAGGCCCCCCACGCACTGATTGGCTATGCTGACATTCTCGCTCACTTCAGACACGAGCGTCAGCGGTCCCCTCCATCCAATTCCCACCATTCCAGAGCCGAAGCCACCACAGTCCGGCGGCTGCAGACCAATTCCTACCCGCACTGTACCCTCCTCCACCATATCTACCCCACCCAGTATTATAGTACCTGCCACTTTTGCCCCCAGCCAGGCACCCTGTACCATCTGGTGTGTAGGACTGCCAACAATCCCCATCCCTCGCACCCAATCCCCGTCCTACGTACCAGCAGTGGATGGACCGGCTGTCCAGCTCGGGCCTCTCGACCCAGCGCAAGCTGATAGAGAAGACACGAGCAGCCAGCAAGGACCAGGGCATGCCGGACTAACGGACGCCCCTCACCGGTGGTGCTCTCACCATCCTGCACCATTAGGCTCCAAATTAAAGATCTTTATTCTCTCTCACCCTCTCGTCGCACCAAATATGCCTTCCGTTTCTGCTTTGTTTTTGTAGCTTTCTTAAAAGTTGCTATCTAAAAGCGTTCATTGCTGCAACTGAAGGAAAACTGGCCAACAGCCGCGACATGGCTTCAGTGACGTAATTCGAGCCGTCAAATAACGTCAAGACTGACAAAGAGAGAAAGGTATTTGAGAGAGTTTCCAAGATATCTGATGAGAATAGAGCAGTAATTTTGGCTGAGGTACCTTGCAACCCCCTAATCTAAGTACTGGGTGTGTTGGGTGACTACGTTCTGCAAGCATTTATTATTCAAAAAAGTTGAAAAAAGTGTTGCAGGGTCTCATTAATCAGTCCTTGTAATCCAGCCATATTGCGATCTCTTATTAAGTTTTAAACGCAGCTCACTGTTGTTCCTTTATGACATTTGTAGTGTCCCAAAACATTGCTAGTTGCTATTAACGTTTTTCAGTGTTTTTCATTCGCAATCTTTTATGTCGTCCATGTGTAGTGGCTGGTCTTGCGCATGCATCCGTTTTTGCACTGTCGCTATTTCCATACGGACTCACTCTGTGCCGTTTCTTACACATATAGTTCATACTTATATCTACGTACTTCCTATAGGAGACGAATCGTTTAGTTTAGTGTTTTGTATGCCACTGGGTGTGGTTTTTTCTTCCGAATACTTTTCTAACGCAGCAAACTTTGAAATGGCTTGATAAGAATTGTACCACTTATGGGAGAAGGAGTAGCTGGCGCACTTACCTGGCGTGTTGATCTGGCCTGAGGAAGCAATGTACACAGAAGCAAAGAAACACGGGCAGGCACGCGAAGACAGCTTCATGTTTGTCCGCTAAAATAAAGCTCCAGCCCTTCCATGTTTTATTCCGGTAATTGGCTAGCAATAATTCTCGATTTCCTATGAGAAAAGACGTGTTTTGTTGTGATGAAAAAAAGCACAACAAAAGGTTTTCTCCCAAACAGCAGTGGGCCCAGGAGGAATAGCAATGTAGCTGATAAACCTCTTTGCAGCAAGAACTGATGAGTCGTTTATGAGAGCGATAGATAATCTGATAGAAACCAAGAAAATACAGGAGGATTTAGGAGAAGGCAGGATTACTTTCTTATATAAAGGCCGAGGTATCAAACCAGTATTGATTCATACAGACCACTCGCAGTGACGTCAGTGGGGAATAGATTTGTATTGCAGGGCATAAAATCAGAAATTCAAGCATGGATGGCAAAACAGGAATTGTTGTTAACTGCAAAATGAATTCAGACAAGACACGCGCTTGGATGAAAATTTGTTAGTGATAATACAGTGCAATAAAATTGCTAAAATTCAGAATAGACCATTATGGATTACGTTATTGAATTATAAAAGCGCAAAAGACAACGTAAACAAACAACTGCTGTATAGGCTGGCTAAACTCCAGGGCTTAGATGACGAGATAATAGATTTTCGTTTAGCAATTTGTAAAGATAATATATTCGAGTGGTTGATTGTGGGGTTTAACGCGCCAACGCTGCACGGGCGATGAGGCTCGCCGTTGTGAAGAGCCCTGAACTAAGTTGTACCACCTGGGGATCTTTAACGTGCGCCGAAATCTCCAACACTAGGGCGTTTTTGCTCTTTGCTTGCATCAAAACAGCGGCCACCGCGGCCAGTAATCGAACTCGTGTGCCTTGGCCTAAGCAGCACAACGCCATATCCACTGAGCCACCGTGGCGGGTGTAAAGATGATAGAGTGCACCTGACACGCGAGGGGTAGAAATGCGCACAGCAGTTCGACACCCATCGAGGATTGAAACAGGGATGCCCTTTGAGCCCAATACTCTGTATAGTTTACATGGTAGTGTTAGAAAAGAAACTGGAAGAATGTCCCAACGCATATGTTTCAGGACCTAGTGTACAACATCGTATTCCGGGAATGCTATACGCAGACGACATTGTTCTTTTAGCTGATAGCCAGGCGAGATGCAACGGTTCACAAATATTGGTGGCCAGAAAGCCACAGACCTCAGGTTTAACGTTAGCACTGAAAGATCTGCAGTAATGGTTTTTAACGACACTAGCACTGACACAGTGTCAGTACAGCATGGCGAATTACCCAGAGTCAAGTAATATAAATATTTGGGAGCGTAGATAAACGAAAGGGACCGCTAGTTAAGAACTCGCGAAGGGCAACCTAAACGCCAACTGCACTCACATTTTTCTTGGCCCATATCAGTAGTCTATGCTTAAAATTACCATGGCGAAATCTTCAGCTTCGTTATCACAGAGCACGCTAGGTACCGTCGTTCAAAGTACCTCCGAGCAGACGACGTTTGCACCTGGCGGAGAGTCACCGAAACAAGTTCCGAGCGCCCTGTGACGGAGGTTGGGGAACCTGCCCCGCCAAGCTCGCGCATCTCCGTAGACTTGTAGGGCCCTCCGCCGGGCGCCGGGATGCATTCGCCCGGGGTTTCTCTGCTACAAGCGCGCGTTGTGCCGCCGTCGCCCTCACATGTTTAAAACTAACCGAATAGGCAGCTATGTCCGCCATTTTTTTATTCAATAAAAAAGATCAGAAGCCTACAAACCTTGTCCGCAGTTGTGAACGTTTTGGAGTTAGCCATATTTTTTTACTTGAAAATAATATTTTTACCAACAAAAAATATCGCGCGAAACAAGCAGTTGCCTTACATTTGTCATTCTTATTGCATCTAATACAGAAAAAAAGATAATTTTTAAATTCTTGACCACTTGCATTTCCGCGTCCAATATTCGCCATACGTGGGCTCGACCAACGCCACCTCCATCCTTTAGATCTTTCCAAAAGTTTGACGACCTAACTAAACTTGTTGTACACGCGGGTATAAACATTTTTGTGCGACTTTTCCATTATTCTTTGAGTGAACCAAAATCAGCCTTTCTCGTTGTAACAAATACATACTCACAAAAATCGGCAGTCGGCTTCGCGAAATGCGAAAGCTAACGAAACTGCTCCTCTCCTAATGAATAAACTAGATCTTCGTTCAATTCCCAAGTGAAGTATTTACGTTGTTAGAGCGTTAGATTTAGTTTACTTGAAAGCGAAATGTTTTCAACAGCACATGTCTCTGGTGAAAGTAGAAAAGAGCGGTAGATAGGATAACATTTTGTGTTTTAGAGCATCATTTAGCTATGGAAGCGAGCTTATCTTTTCAAAAAACTTTTATAATTCGATTCTCCATGTGCAGCAAGACGAAAATTACTGGGCCGACATCCACGAAGCTGTTTGTACGTAATGTATAGCGGAAATAGTCATTGATCTCCGACCGCGTGCGGTTAGTGCCCTTTTAAGTGAGCGATGTCATAACCGAGGCGCCGGCTAATGAAAGCTGCTTTTGGATATCGCATAAGCAAGTAGCCTTGTAAATTAGGGTCTGCCTTTTTACTCCAAATGCCGAGAATTATGCTACTCCGGCAGTTATTCTCATGGGAAAATAACTGTCGGACGGTCTACCTCATCTCGATTGAAGCCGGAATTGCGATGACGCGATGCTGGTATTGCGCCTAACTCTATCATTATTGGCAAACGTTGACGGAAGTTCTACTGTTGAAACAACAATGCAAAACGCGATGCTACTACGCGCATTTGAAGGTGGCTCTGAGCGGCCTCCGCTTATGGCGCGACCGCTTCCGTTCCATCAGGTACGTCACGTCCGGCAGCTTGTAATGGCTGCCTTTTCTCTTCAGTTTCGGTTCCGAAAACGCCAATGTCGCGAGCCGTTTATGTAGCGCGTTGTTGTTTGAAGCGCAGTATTTTGCATTTCGTACCCTTTTTATGTTTACTATTAGGTGACATTATTTTTACGTTGTCGAAAATTTGAGTGCAGCTGGCCTTTAAGAATAAACGAAAGTGAAATGCAGCCGTACAGGAAAATAGATCTCTCTGGCGGTATAACAAATATGAAGTACGGAGATGAATGCTAAAAGCATAATTGTTCCGGGCCTCACATTTGCGAATGCAGTGCTGTGATTAACATCAAACGCTCTACCATGCCTTCATGTGAACCAGAGAGTGCTTGGCCGTTTGGAGTTAGGAACGCATGGTAAATCCGCTAACAAAGCAGTGCAGGGAGATGTGGCCTGAGCGTCATTTTAAGTTCCAGAAGCTGAGAGTAAAATATGTTTTGAGGGGAGGTTGGGAGCAATGAACCAAGGTAGGTGGACAGCTAAAGTGTTCAGGTATCTGTCCATGAAAAGCGTGACGCGCTATGGGTAAGGAAGACTAGAAGGCTAACGATGAAATGCGGAAAGAACAGTGGAGAATCAAAGACAGCCAAGGCAATGGAAAAAGGAGCAAGGAAGACAGAAGCAAATAAATGGAGAAAAAAATAGAAAGCTAAAACATCGTTGGATATGTACATGGCAGGGAGATTAGGCATCATGAAGAAAATTTTCGGCGACAATTCCAAAGCCAATGCTTTGATTTTTGAGGCAAGGGCAGGCTGCTTGAGAACTAAGACATTTGTAGGGAAGTATACACAAAATGATTGGGTATGCGTGCTCTGCGGAAAGGAAGCAAGAACTATGCGGCACATAGTGTTCAAATGTGAGTGAATTCCTCCAAATGTGCATGAGGGAAATATTGGGCGTCCAGAAGCCCTAGTATTTAAGGATATTAAAGACGAAGTTATCTTCAAGGCTACCGAGACGACGTAAAAAAGATAAAAACATTCGAATGCTATGCTGGCAGATGAGAAGCAGAGTGGGGAATATCGCCTAGGACAGCTGACACCTGTAACAGAAAAAATCATTTTGAGCCAGTCAATAGAACTTCATTACGCCTTTACAAACAGCATACCCTTAGCAATCAATCAAAACGAAGAGAAAAAGAAAGTTCTCTTTCTGACGACGGAATAATAGGCTGAGCGAGTTATAGGAAAAAACGGGCACCTCTAGCAGTCTTTCTGCTGTGTCCTTTTTTTTGCGCACGCGTTCAATCACTGGATGCGACTTGCTCTAGGCCTGTTTGATCCTGCAAGAGCGCAAGAATGCAGATCAGCATGACAGCTTCATCATCCTTGTGCGACGTTCGCGCAGGGCATCCCGACGACTGACTGCAATAACCCATGTTTTCAAGCAGCTATCTCACGTGTTTGCTTTAGGTAAAGGTCAATACCAAAAATTGTTATTCAAGTGCTAGGACAAAATGGACAGTGATTCACCATTCCAAAAGTGATAAAGTGCGCACTCTGTATTGAAATTTTTCTACGGGCTTCCACCGCACCTGTAGGTCGGTGAGCCTTAAGCTTTGAGCCCTTTACCTAAACGAACGGAGTGGGTACGGTCTCATTTGCACAAAAAATTAAAGCAGTGGCACTCAACGTGAACGATGTCAAGTGCGGAGCAGTGATTCGCCGAAGGGGCTGTTGCGCCGTTTTCCGCTCACTACTACCACCCCTCACGTCTTCCCCTCCCTGTCTCACTTCTGTCTTGCGATATTTAAGGCAGATTCAATGCAATTCAACTTCCCCTCCATGCAGACCTCCCGCGCCTTGTCCTAGGACAGCTGACACTGATTTCAATATCTTTTTTTTTTCTTGTGCTGCCTTGAACAGGACGAGTGGGTGTTATGTTTTTTTTCGTGCTTGATTTCACCTCGCACGCGGTGGAGGTTTCTGCGCCATTTACAATGCGTCGTATTTTCTTCCGTGATCATTTTCTCTGTTTACTATCCTAAAACCCAATGTAACGAGCATTTCTAACCCAACGAACGCGTTGACTGCTCGTTAAGTACATGTGTTTTTCCTCCAATACACCTCCAGCTTTCTTTCGCGTAAATTATGATGACATGCATGACCTAGTGCCAGCGGTTGCCGGAGTTTCGAACGGTTCTGCCAATATAAACGTCTGGTTCAAGTATTTTCTTAACTTTCGCCGGAAGGCTGAATGGAAGGACAAGCGGGTATCTTTATCCTGTATTCGGATGCTTGGCACCACATGACTGCGGTTGCTAAATACTGTGACCGCGGACGAGCTGCGACGACAAGACAGGCTGCTTAAGTGATCCGCACGTCAAGCTCAAAGTATCCGCGGACGAGCTGCGACGTCAAGACAGGCTGCTTAAGTGATCCGCACGTCAAGCTCAAAGTATTAGCGTTCGTGAAGTGGTCAATGGCGTAAAGTCCGCCCTGAACTTAGGTGCGCCTGGGAACTGCCTAATCTACCTTTTTGATCGACCGGCGCTGCCCTGCGGATGCATAGACTGTTTCGACGCTTACTCCTCGAGCTCGAGTAACAGAAATAGGAGCTTTCTGGAACAGGCTCTGTTTATTTTGGATAAGTTATTACAAAACCACGTGACTTCTACGACGCTGCTTGTTAGCCAATAAGGGCGAAAAAAAAAGGTCCTGTTTATTTTGGATAAGTTATTACAAAACCACGAGACTTCTACGACGCTGCTTGTTAGCCAATAAGAGCGGCTCGGGCTGACTGTTTAGAATGGGGATATTTTCTTCGCGTGAGTGCAAAGGACAGTCAAATGAAGAAACGGCGCACACGGGCGCGGGCCAGCAGCATATTTAGCTGCTAGGGCTCGTGGTAGTTGGCAGTGATCAGAGCACCAATCGGGTGATTGACTCTGTCTTATTTTCAACGTCGCTTCCGCGACACTGTGGTGTCTGAAAACCCACGAACTGTAAGGAAGCGAAGATCTGATTTGGCGCCACGCACACTTATGCACGCAAGAAATCAGAGTCCCTTTCTAGTTGTATAGAACGGTTCTGCCTTGAAACACGGTTGAGTTCGTGCCGAGGCCAACCGGTCGCCTGGCGGAAAAGCTGCGCCACCGCTGCGAATTTTTGAGATACGCCGCGGTGGCTATTGCAGGATCTCGGTACGACAAGCGTCGATGTTTCATCGTACCTGCGAGTCGTCTACAGTTAATTTGAAGACCGACAGTTCATTGACGTACGCTCAGAAAGATATCGATTTGGCTGAATTGACCGCCATCTTGGTCGCCAGCCATTATTATGCGGGGAAGATAATCGAGACCCGCATGCGGATGTGCCTCGTTATACCCTGAGCATTTCTTTAGAACGTGCCCTTTGAGGGTGCTGAGTCGCCAAGGATTGACTTCGGCGATATCAGGTACGGGAGGACCACCGCCCTCTCCGGTAATAACACGACGAAGGCGGAGGTGCACAAGGTAGCGGACGTTCATGTGGTGTGGAAGCCCTGGGAACGTAACCTACAGTTCCTAACAATCCGTAATCTGGACGACTCCTCAATATCGCCTCTTACAGTTTATTTTAACCATTTTTGGAAGCTAGGTTATCTCCACCAGGTATGGAGGCACGACCAGATCACCCTCATTCCGAAGCCAGGGAAGCCTCTTGCCATCAATCACCCCCGATCAATCTGACTCGCCTCATGCATAGGTAAAGTCATGCAGCACATCATACTCTCTCACCTCATGCTCCACCTTACATCTACTGATGCTCTTCCACATTCAGCGATTGGCTTATGCCCGTGTTATCCACCCAGGACGTCATGTTCCAATTATTTCGAGACGTATTGCATTTCGGGGCATATTGCATAACTACCGCAAACAATCCCACCATCCCACTCGCCCTCCCTGACCACCCAATCACCCTCACAGGCCAGCACTGATGCACACAGCAAGAGTACTCTCAAACAGGTCTCAAATAAAGCACGTATTCTCTCTCCCTCTCCCTCTCTCTCTCTCTCTC
>JABSTR010003009.1:0-34316 GCA_013339765.2 Haemaphysalis longicornis | reverse complement strand
ATCGCCTCTGTAGGGACCGGCGCGCCTCGATGTGTGCCAGGTGGGGGCCCATGCTCGGTATGGAGTCGTCCGTTTCGATCTCCGTGGTGACTCGCTTCGTGGCGTCCACCAGGCACGCGTCCATCGCTCGATGTCGTCGTGGTCGGTGCGATGTCTTGCTGACGGAAGGCATGCCAGTCCACCAGCTTGTGAGTGCGCTGGCGGTAGAGGTTCCCGATACTCGCAGGGGGATCTCGACTTCGATAATGTAATGGTCACTGCCGAGATTGTGGCCCGTGTTTCGCCAGCTCGTCGTTCTGCCGTCAGGCAGGTGTACGAAGGCGAGGTCGGGATTGGTGTCTCGGGCGGTTGAGGTGCCGATGCGGGACGGCTGTAGCGGGTCGGTGACGAGCGTGAATTCGGCTTCCACGGCTTCGTCGAGCAGGTCTCTGCCCTTGGCCGTGGTGAGTCCGTACCCAAGCTCTTTGTGGTGGGCGTTGAAGTCGCCGGCGATGAGGATCGGGTGGCGGGAGGCTTTGTGCAGGGTCTTGTGGAACAGCGTTCGGACCGCTGACTGAGGTGTAGCGGGTTACTGTACACGTTGATCATGTAGAGTGATTCTTGCGTCTTCTTGCCGACTACGATCTCGGTCGCGCATAGCTCGAGGGCCGTGTCGTGATCGAGGAAGCGGTCGTGCGGTATGTGGGTGATGCCTTTCCGGACGAAGGTGCAGACTCCCTGCGCCGCGCCCTTGGTACTGGTGCGAGCGCTGGGAGTGTAGCGTGCGTTCGGTAGCCCGGTAGTGTTGGCATACGTTCCATGTGTGTTTCCTGAACCATGATGACGTCCGCGGAGAGTCCATGGTCTGTATGTGGTGCTGTAGGAGCGCCCTGCGGCACTGGAGGCCGTTAGCGTTCCAGTGCCATATCTTTAGTCCTTGATTGGGCGGACCTGGTCATGGTGATTGTTGGGATACGAGTGGGTTGTAGTTGACCGTGCTGGAGTTGGGGGCTCCCAGCTTCTCGTAAAGGAACTGTTCGAGGCGGTCGAGTCGCGCGTTGGTCTCGTCGAGCCGGCGTTGGTCTCATCGAGTCGAGCAGCGAGCTGGTCGATCTTGGCGTTCTGCGCGTCTAAGCGCTTGTCCATGCGTTTCTCTATGCTGTCCACTCGTTCCGAGAGACGGCGGAGTCGTACTGCGGAACTGACACCGCCCGGTGTGAGCGGTGGCGATAGCGAGCTGACTGACCGTGGAGAGCGCGGAGGGCGGTCCTCCTGGATCGGCTTCTTCTTCGATGTCTTCGTCTTCTTCTTCTATTGTAGTAACTTGTGCCGCCGGGTAGCGGTGTGCTGTTGTGGTGGTTGGTGGGGCGCTTGAGCGGTGCTCGTCGGATGACCGGCGCTCGGCTCGGCTTGGGCGATTGTTGCAGATGTTGCGGGGTGAGGGACGCCGGTTGTGGCGTTTTCCCAAGCACCCATGGTGATGTCGTAGGCGTACGGTGTCCTGTGATAAGGATCTCTTCCAATTGCTTAGTCAGCTTGGATCACGTCTTGCATCACGCACCACTTCTCTAGCGTTTTGTATTCTGCTGTCGCCGCGGCTGGGACGAGCGTGGACGAGCCGGTTGCTTGGCTCCACCCCCGGCAGCTGCGACCTTGGCCCATGAGTGGCGTCGTGCGTCACCGGGCCTCGTGACTTACTGCGCGACCTATCGCGGCTCGCGCAGCGTGATGGATGGCGTTGTTTGTTCGCTCCCGGCAGTTCCGGGAACGCGTCCTTTCTGGAAAGTCTGACCTTCGGCGCCGGCGGCGGAGGAGGTCGGGCTTTTTCCATTGCCGCAGCAGTCTTGGTTTCCCATTGGCGCTTCTTCACTTGGAAGGGCACCTTGAAACGATTCTTGCAGTGTCTGTCGCCGGTGGAGTGGCGACCGCCGCACAGCTGACAGTGCGGCTTACATTCCTCTTCGTGGTTCTGGCCTGGGTTGGTCTTGCCGCAGGCGAAACACAAGTTCTGGTTGGGCGTAGGGCACACGTCCTTACGGTGGCCGACCTGTCCACATGTCTTGCAGACTTCTCTGTGCTGTTTGTAGATGGTGCAGCGAATGATGACGCCGGCGTACTTCACGTACATGGGCACCTTGTTTCCCTGGAACAGTACAACGACAGCCTCGGACGAGCCGATGCGGTGCGCGTCGATGACTGTTGGGTTGTAGTTGTTTATGATGTAGCGGCGAATGTCTTCTTCGGTGTCTTCGAGTGAAATGTTCCGAATGACTCCCTTGACGATATTGTCTGGTGCTGCGTGGTATGCGAAGACTTCGAACACTTGCGTGCCGAGGGTGATGCTTCGAATGGTCGAGTAGCGCTGTGCTCTCGCGTCGTTCGGCGTGCTCACGACGACGATGTTCTGGGCGACGTTGGGACATGCAGTGTCTTCTGTGAAAGCTTGCGGTTCCATGCCCGCCGCCCGTGCAATAGCTCGCATGAGGTCGGTGGGCTTCGTCTTTCCAACAATGAGTCCGCCGCGGGGGCGGATCACAATCTTGAATTCGTCGCGGGCCGTGTCGCGTGGCATGCGGGCGGCCTTGTCGATGGTAGCACTCACTTTTCGGGCAAACTGGGCCCGCGTAGGAGCGGGAGTCAGCCTACCTTGGCTGGCAGGGCTTGCCGGAAACGAGTGCTGACGTGGCTCTCCGGTGCCGGTGGGTGATCGTCGGCCGCGCTGGGTTGCGAGGATCCAGCCGGCCTGGGCGTTCGGGGTGCCGTCGTCTTCGTCGGACCCGTGAACGGTGATCGTCGTCCGCCCGTCTCGGAAGCCCAGCGCGGGGCCAGACTCCAAATCGGTAGTCGTATCCATCGCAGAGTGTGAGGTCGTGGTCTTCATCGCCGTCGGAGCGGAGCGAGCGGCGGGGCTCGGCAGCCCGAAGTCGTGCTAGGCCTCGTTAGGCTTAGCGCTTGGGCCACGTCGGAAGAACTTTCGAAGTCCGAAAATTGGTGAAAAATGGTCCGGCTCACCAAAATGCGGTGTCGGCGTGATCGCTGCATCAACGCGGATGTCCTCGAACCAAGGATTCCCAAATTCGTGAAGAATTTTCGGCACAGTGGAACATAATATGCGGAGCCGATGTGAGGCACGTCTGCTCACCTCAACGACCGCAGCGCCACCAGCTTATCCTTGGAGGCTTGCAGTCTATTCACAAATTCCAAGTGGCTGTGACATCTATATGCCCATCCCAAGCACTCTGCGGAGTTCAACTTGACACTAATGCTTGTATTCGCAACTGGTGAAGCGTGCTTAAGCGTCTACTGTCCAAGCCTTTGGGGTAGTGAACAGGAAGAGTTTCCAATTGTGAGGGGACGTTTCACATTCTATTGCTTTTTAACTCCGCACTGTGTAAACTGTTTTGGAAAATTGCTCAAGTGAATTTACTTAGTGGTAAGGGGCATTATAAAATGTCCCACATTTCGTTCACAATGATGCAAGTCTCGTCAGAAGCCAGCTGCTAGAAAACACATTCACGGGCTTGTGTGTTGTGTGCCCATTAGCTGTTTCTTTTTCTTCCACAAAACGGGCACTTAAACAATCCTTTAAGCCAACAGGCTTAAAAAATAGTTTATCAAGTACAACTTCGGGGTAATGGTTGGTGTCGAGCGTGACATTGCCCACTCCCGAGAGTACTTCTTAATACCTTGTGCAAGAACTGGAGCCAAGGCCACGTGCGTGGATGTGAATGTCTGTCGGTGTTTGTGAAAGTTGCAGTACAGCTGGAAGGTGTATGGATCATGGGTGGATTTAACAATAAAATGACTGCTGAACGTACTTTTGCTCTGGTATCAATGAGCAGCATGTGAGCATTGATAAGTGCTTCACTGTTGACATTTTTGTTACACAAAAGCAGGCCATGTTAAGGCCCCCTGGCAAATATTAATGAAAAACACTGGACAAAAAAGCTGCCAACACATGGAAACCATGTTGATCACGGCACCTTTCCTAGCACTTCAGTACCGTTTATCACCGCTGCGTTTTTTCCCCCCAACTAGTAAACTATCCCAGCGTTGCACCTTAAAGGGAAGCTGAAGCGCTTTCCAAAAAATTTGAGTTAGATCAACAGTTATATAGTTTCTTGCGCGCTGATTCCGAATATCACATTGAAATGTATCGTACATGAGTCCAAGTGGCATTTATCTTGCAAAAAGCGCGGCCCCGTTTGAAAGACGCGCGCTTTTCGTCTTTTGACGCCCCTGATTGGTTGCGCCCGTCATGACGTCAAAGGAGGACACCCTTCGGCCGCGCGGGTTGTCGGAAGCATTGCGAACGATCCCACGGTTGCCTTTGCGGCAATTTAGCTTGCAGTTTAATTTTCGCACATGACTGGAAGTTTGTTATATAATTTCCCGTGCTGTTGGTTCAATTATCTTGGAGCTTAAATTTGCTTTACTCGACAGAGAACCCCAAAGCAGTGACTGTGACGTCGACTAGTGGGTTCCATCAAAATATTTTTGAATTAGGCAACCAGCATAGGGGGATTTTATACGTTATGTTAATATTAGGCACTGCCTTAACTGTTTCTTATTATACACAAAACCATTTATGCCGAAGATTAATGGGCGTTTTATAAACAATCTACCAGCGAAAAGCACGTACGTGCACTGCACGAAAAAATAGCGTTCATGCGCTGCAAACGTATATGCGAGACACACCTTACCGGTACACGCATAAACCAACAAGCAGACTCTGCTTCCGCGTTTCCTTTGTTCGTTGTCGCCCACCCCAGCCCCGTTACTCATCCCCATACACAGACCCACACGCGCGCGCCATTTCGGCAGCGGCACTACGGCGCCTCCGCGATTGCTAGCTGCACTCTTCGATGAGTGGCGTCTTACTGCTTCACATGCATTTATTCTGAAAACACTGCAGCACACTAGTGCCTGCTCAGCATTATTGGCTGTAGTAGGGCTTGATTTTCGCTTGTGCGTTGCGCATTCTGCTACAATATTACGGCCACCTCGTTATAATTAACAGACCAGTCGGACAAGGCAGTTACGTTGTAGTTACGTTACTTTAGGTAACAATCACCAAACGTTTGTGATAATGAATCGTTGGCCTGTACCAGCATATCTAGATTTAAGCATTTACCGCGCTAGTCGGACAGAGGCCGTATATTTACTCTTCGCTCCTAATTTTTTTAGTATCATCATTATATATATCACCGACTATCACTGGAGCACACTTGAGGTTCAGTGACAACAAGTGCTTGCCAGGTTATAATATGCAGCCACACGGAATCTTGGGCAAAAAATTAGGCCCCCGCAGTCAACACAAATTATGGCACGGTGGTGGTTCAGTCGAGTGGTGTTTTTTTTTTTAATTCCAGACAAACATCACCTTATCGTGACATATGTCTACTTGCAAAATAAGTAAGCTGGTTGTCTTGGTTCTTTTACTTTGTAGGAATACTGTTTACCTCTTAGCCGGGAGAGAACTTCTATCAGGATTGGCCCCTTGTTTTAGTTTCGCCAAAAAATTGTTTTTTTAAATGCAGAGCATTTCAGTACCTCACGATGTCACCCGCGTTGACGTCCGTAGTCGTAGTCCGCACCCCCCCCCCCCTACACTATATAAAAAAAATGCTATCCGGCGCCTGGTTTCGATCCCACGACCCTGCGTGGCGGAACGCAAGGTACATGGTGCTCTACCCACTGGCGCCACAAAGCCGACAGAGTGGAAGGCTACGAACGCGCCTTATACCCTTGACTCATTCAAACTACGTCAACAAGCTGCTGATAAAACGCATTCACTACCTGTGGGCCGAACGCGAGGTACATGGTGCTCTTCCCACTGCGCCACAAAACCGACACAGAATGAAAGGCTACGAACGCGCCTTATATCCTTGACTCATTCAAACTACGTCAAGAAGCTGCTGATACAACGCATTCACTACCACCAACTCCCCAAACACTAAACGTTAACGCAATACACCCACCCCCTATGCGACGCATTTACTCGAGTCCCCCTCGCGGGGAGATGGGCCCAATTTTTTGAACACTGTCCTGAGCCCGTAGGGAAAGAAAACCGACGCGTTTAACGAAACAAGTATTTCCTGAACAAATGTGACTTTGTTTCTGGAATGAACGAAACATCCCCGGCCAAAGTACAGCAGTATTCCCCATCCTTCCTAAATCTAGAATCTAATGTGAACATTCACGTCCGTCGCATAAAAAACGCATTGGAGCGGTTTACAAAGTATTTAACGTAGTGTAGTATATTCTCTGTCATCAAGCACAGCCACCTCGGCTGTCGCTTCCGTATGTTATCAAGCATCCCGGCGTGGAATTATTCTGCTTAGGAATACGGCATGATAACGTATGCCTCGTTTGGCGTTCGTGCATACTTTTTGAGCACGAAAATTGTACAAATGAGTGCTATCAACCACAACAACAACAAGTATCATTCACAAGGAAACACGGCGAAATGAGCATGGCCGAGGCGGCCGATCCGGCCGGAAGTCCAGGTATGACGTTTTTCAACCGGTTTTCGCCCGCGCTCTTCGGTCTTCCGGCATCGCGCGGCGAGATGGGGGCGGGGCATCGGGCCACTTTTGTTTGCTCATTGCGCCGCTTCTATTGCATGTATTGCGAAAATATTTCGTACACATGAACTATTCAATGTGTACTTGCTGCTAGTCAACTTTTCTTTTAATTCTAAAACGCTTCACCTTCCCTTTAAGCCAGAAATCAAACACTTGCTTGTCAATGACAAGTGATCTGCCAAACTTCCGTGTCTATGCAAAAAGTGAGTAGCTCTACTTTCTGTGCATGTTTGTGCTGTGAAGCTCCATTTCTAAACAAAATGCCAGGGTTCTGGAAGATGAACAGCATTAAAACCTCAACAAAAAAAAGGAATAAGCAAGCGATACTCTCTTGCACTACACTAGAGTCCTGCGGGAAAGCCAACCAGCAAGTGATCTTTTTCTACAAAGCGGTGAAGACGAGCCAAGAAAAAGATTCCTTTTTGCGGACACCAAAGCTACGCTGGAAAGCCAAAATGTGTGGGGTCTGTTACTGCAGATTAGCTGGCAAGACAAGCATGTTCACGCAAAAGATTTATGAACCAGGCTGGCGGGGTAACAAAATCATTGAATGAGGTTACAACAAAATGTATTATGAAAAATGATATAATACTGTTTGCTATAAATAGCAATTAAAGGTATAAAATGGTTTTGACACTAGTTAAGTGGCCTGTTGAAAATCATTGGCAAAACCTAAAGAGCAACATTTCATACAGCTGCAAATGTGAAATAACAAAGCGTGGTTGGGGCCTGAATTCAGAAGGCATGCTCCAGCTGAGAATGTATTATTGCAGAGCAAAATAATTATAAAGGCCTAGGGTAAAGGTGAGCTTAGTTGAGTTACCACCAAGGTACTTGGTAGAGAGAATAGTTACAAAAATAAAGAAGCAACATGGGAAGCTTTATTTTCCCTGATTTAAGTTTATCAGCACTGAGCTTCATGTTCTGCATGTCCCATTGAAGAATGTTACACCTGCATGCACTCGGCACATCACATTTTACGGTATAACACAGTTTACTTCTAACATAGGTAAATAAGAGAATATTGCATAAGCAGTTCATTTAACGTGAAATAGAAACAGCAGGGTTTTTAAAACGAAGCCCGTAAGTTGTGCTGAATGAAAGGGACCAATGATGAGTTTATGTTGTTACTAATAACAAATTTCAACAACCTTGTCTGAAACAAACTCCTTCTATGGAGGGACTGTGTGTAATCATAAGTTTTTTTTTTTATAAAAGGTTGTAAATGCCCTGTATGTCAAAAGGTATTTTAACGCCCTAGTCGTGGCCTGTGAGTCATCCAGTGCTGGATTAAGAAACTTGGGGCCCGGGCTACTGCGTCCTTGGGGCCCTGGCGGTGATGATGATGATGATGACGATGACGATTGTCATGATGATGATTATAAAAATTATTCCGATTTAATATTCGAAAATTTCGAAGCCCATGTTATGTTCTCTGATCAGTAATAACTTATAGATAATTTTATCTTTCCGGAAACTAATTTCTTTGTTTGGTGTCTAGTATTATATAATGGATTTTATCAGGCGTAAAAGTTACTATGGTTTAATGGCCGGTCCATCACAGATTCACAATTAGTCGGAACGCCGTATTGGCCAGCACACGCCATGGTAGAAAAGAGTATTTTCTTACAAGAAGCATATTTTATTAAGCCTGCAAGGTTTTAGTTTTATTGTAAAGTTCTCCATATGCATACATCAGGAGGGGGGGGGGTGTGCTCAAAGTCTGTGCAGGCGGCTGTCACTCAAAGACATCTGCCAAACATTTAGCCGCCATGGCTTACGGGCCAAAAGCCTGTAGGTGATGAGCGCTGTGCGTCGTCAGCGCTGTGCGTCGTCCACTCTGCTTTTTGTCTCTGTGTTCCTTGCGCTGTCTTTTCACCATGAATCTTAATCTGCACCAACTACCCAACTTGCCGTCCTACCTCCTGCAGCCGCCGCGCACACGCAGGACCAGATCTGCGGGCCGCCGTTTGGTCCGCGCCGTCCGGCGGCTCATTCCAAAGTGAAAAGCGCACACGGGAACAAACAGATTACCGTCCCCGAGTCGCGCCGGAGGTGCATTTTTTAGGTGGACACACAAAGCTTTCGTCATCCCGAAAGGAAACAGACGTTGTTGTTGCTTTGTTAGGCGTACACGCCTGAGCTCTTCACACCGCCTACGCCTGCTGATTCCGGAGCTCGAAGGGAGCCGCTAGGGTCGGGCTGATCCAGCGGCCTCTGCGTCCACACGGAGTGGCGCCTACAGAATTGAGCTACGAATGGAGTCTCGCGGACATGTAGCTTCCGCAACGCTTGTTGCTCAGAGATTGCACAGGCTACAGCACAGAGGCGCGGGCTGAAGCCGAACGACCCCGCGAGTGGCCTACACAACCCTTGAACATTTAAATAACCATATATACGCTCACCATTCAGCGAGAAATATCGAGTCATATCATCACGCTTATGCGATTCAACTAATCCACTTGCTTTATTGAACGGGTCGTCATCGCAATGAACTTCCTTGTCAAGCACTATACATTGAAATTTCTGCCAGAAACTGTGTATGAGCCCGTATATAGGCAGCGCTGAAGTTGTCAATAATTACATATAACGTCCCTCAGGCCTAAACAATTTGCAATGTTCTTCAGACATTATTTCATTATTCGCATGCCTGGCACTTTCTTATACCGAAACGTGCGCGCGCCGAAACGTCCGCGTACTTCCATGTCCGTGTGCCGAAACGAATACCGGAACGACCTGTGCCGAAAAAGACCGGAGCCGAGCTAGGGGCCCTTTTTTATGTGGCTTCTTAGGCCCGGCCAAGCTGTGTACCCACGACTTTTGGTCCGAGACGTCTTCTCATAAACAAGGAAGAGGAGTAGGAATAACTAAATTAATTTAAATGGACTTGAAGGTTGTCAACCATGACGTGTCCACTCCTCCCCACCTGTCCCGAGTTAGTCAGAGCTCAACGCCACCTAGAGAAGGTCAGCTTCGGTGTGAAGGTGAGGTTGAAGCTCCTAGCTTCAACTTTCAATGCGGGCAGCTAGCACACTCAAGACATTTTTGTTCATATGATCGAGCGGGGCCCCTGATAGCTGGGGGCCCGGGCTGCAGCCCCCGTAGCCCCCACCTTAATCCGGCCCTGGGAGCATCGGCGCTTTTTTGGTGTTTAGATGATCAAGGGCTGTTGTACGGGATCCACCTTCTCTTCTCACTTTGGTCACCATCTTTCTTAGTCACTGCATTCATGTGCTTGGTCAGGGAGCTAGCAAGCGAGGACGACAGTCGGCACCAACTATCAGCCGAGTTCCCTCAGGCTGGGACAATTGCTGGAGAGGCTAAACAATGTTTTTAAAATCCCTAACTGAGAGCTTTCACTTTTTGTTTTGTTAAAGAACATTTAGGAAACCCTTCAAGAACTGTCCGAAATAACAAAAATGACTATTGTGCCCGTTAAATAGTTAATCTACGCACAGTGAACGATGGCATAAAATCTATCAATGCGAACCTACCCTTTGAACCTGCTTAATATTCAGCAGAGACTCACTCCATTCATTAGCTGTTTTATGGCACTGTGGGTGGGCTACTGGTTCCACCTATGGAGCGTGTGGGCCGCGCTAGTTTCCAGTCGTCCTGTCAAATGTTTTTCGGAGACTAGCACTACCCTGCAGTGTACGAGCCATGGATTCCTTGGGTTGGCCATGTGAAATTCTAGTGAATCGTTACAAGCCACCAAAGAAAGTGAGCATTTGTTTATCGACCACTGTTTTGTGGCCACGAAAAGTTTCGTTCATTAAAAAGACTAACAAATGACATCAATTTTATTGCAAACTTCAAAAAATAACTGGTATTACAGAATCTTGTTTGTGCGCCTAACAGATACCGACCCATTCCACTGCAAAGAAACATAGCTGGGCGATTGTAGTGGGGCCTCCAGTTCCGTTTGATCATATCACTTGAGTGTTTACGTACAGTTAACATACTGATGACTGTGTTTATAGTGCATGCACATATAACATCAATGTAGTTTGAAATTGGATCTTTTTCACCATTTCTTTTTGTTAAATTCGCCCCATGACAGCCTTGACGTTTGCCTATCAATTACATTTGCAGCATGCTCGCTGCTTATACCTGTATACACAAACAATCCGTAGATGCTTTCACGTTCCAGGCACATCTTAAGATTATCTTTGACGTTGCTTATTGAGCCTGTGCAGAACCCATACATTTTCATATGCTGGAGTGCATGTATGTGTATTAGACATGATGGCCGGCCAAGTGTACACCCTTCCTATTACCGTCTGTACAGCCTCTTCTCTGACCCTATCGTCTGGGTGTCGTGAATTAACTTCCTTTGCATAGGGACTCAGTCAAGTCTGGTCAACATAGCGTACACCACGGCACAGTGAGGCGTGAAAGTTATACCAGTGCAGTAGCTATGAGATGAAGCACCTAGCTAGTCTACTTAAGATTTTGAAGGTCGCAGGTCCTAAACTGTCGTAGAATCATGTATTCTACTACGAAATCTTTGGTTTCTACTATGAAATCTTTTTAAGCGCTGAATATCACGCAATTATGATGCTTGTGGCGCATGCTCACAAGACTTTTCTGCTCATAAAACGTATCGTGGGTGTAAAACAAATTTTAAGCTACAATTTCGCCCACTAGAAAATAAGAACTTCCCGATTTTCGGAAGTTTTCCTTGCTAATATTTCAGAAGAGGAGATCTACTGTAGTGGTACGTACGTGGTACATGTGTGGGGACACAAAGATTACCTTTCCTATTCTTGGCGCAATTGTCTGTAATTGTAATGCGCACATGTGCCTAGTAAAAAAACAGTTGCCGCCACTACCCTTCGTCCTCGGCACTGTACATTCCGATTATCTTTTGGCGCTGCCAAGTTGTCTTCATTTCGAAAAAACACACCGCGATTTCAGGTCGCCCATCTGAACTTGCCGTGGAGGAGGAGGAGGAGGAAAACTTTTATTCTGTAAAATAAGAGCGCTGTGAGTGGAGTCCTCAGTCCAGGACCCCAGAAGAGCTTGCTGCCGCCTTCGCCCTCTCGATGAGCCGAAGCTGACGATCAGGATCTGAGCTGGCCAGCTCTCGCTCCCACTGCTCTAAAGTTGGATTTTGTATGCCGTGGTGCAAACTGTTGATAGCAGATGCCGCCGCGCCGACATGCGTCGGAAGGTTCACAGAATTACGCTCGGACGGTGTCTTTTCTTGTGTGGAACGTAGCTTGTTCGAACGGGGCCAGTCGGCTGTGCGATGTCGTCTCACGTACCTGAAACTGTACGCAGGTACCATCGGCGTACACCAAGCATAACCAAGGGGTCACAGGGTCAACATTACTCGAGAGCGGCTATTTTGCTGCGGTCTGGAAAGGCTGGCTGGGTCCCCACGCAATACATAATCGCAAGCAACTTTCTCACGTTTTCAGATAGTGCTTCTAACAATATGAACTCCGGTTTATCTACGTTGTCGGCCCGAGAAAATCGGAGCTTCGTCACGCTTTCGGATACGCGACTCCATGTATGCGATACGGCAGCTGGCAGCAGCAGCAGCATCGCCGGCTGCTCCCGCAAGAACAAAAATTGTTGTTTAGAAAAGTTTTAGCAGTTCAATGGTGCGTTATTTTGTACTGCAAATAAAAAAAATATGTATTTCGGACTACACTACACAAAATAATGACAATTATTAATGTTATGACGTCATTATGACGTCACGCGTAGCAGCAGCCGTTGTCAGAGGGGGCGTGGCTGGTGCCACGCGCGTGGCAGAAGACGCTGCCTTTTACAAATTATAAACACTTTGCGACTACAGCGCCAACAATGTGAAGCGGGACGAACTTTCAGCTTCTGGACTGGCTCACGTAACGTTTGTGTCGTGGAGAAGTTGTCGCAGTTCTCGGCGGGACGTTATGTCTGTCCGCTGCAGGAAATATCGCATTTCGGCAGTGAAAGGAATTCCGACAGCAGCAAACAGCATCAGGAACGTGAAATGCAATGACGCACGGAAGGATTGGTACGTACGGACCATCGGACGGGCCTCTGTGTCGGTTGCAACCCATGTTGACGCTTATGCCTACCGCCGGGTAGCGAGGTAATGTTTTTTTTCTGAATGATGCTAAATATTGTGATGTCATCGCTTGGAAAATCGTCAGTGAGATGTTCTGACACGGAAAAAATGTACGGGCATGTTTTAGTCAAAGCAAACAACGTGGTGTCGGCAGTAGACCACCGCGTGCAAATGAACGAGAGCTGTCATTTTCTTTGTGTGTTTTGTGGTTACTGCTGCTTGGAAGCGGCAAGCGGCCCTTTCGCGGCGCCAGGCGAACGGCGCATTCCAGTGGACAGCTGAGAATACTACTACGTGAGACGCAATAACGCAAGAATAATGGAGGGCGAAAATTGCAAAATTAACCAAAAAGGCAGTGTCTATTCTGCCGGCAACCGGGAGAATTTCTGAAATGAGTTTCTGCCGGCAGTCACCTCCTATTGGCTCTCCGAAGTCACGTGACAAAGTGCCGGAGAATTCTTTTTTCATAATTATCCCGGCTGCCGTGAGAAATCTATGACGCAATTTTTCACGGCAGCCTGCCTGCCTATAGAACGCCGGTAATTTAATTACGCCGGCGGCACTTCTGCCCACTGAAATCGCGATTGCTCAATAGTCGCGCGCGAGCGCTTTCAGTAGTTGTAAAATTTCGTTGAATGTTCGGAAAAATGTTTGGGATTCGTTGCTCCAGTAAGCGCCCATTCAACGTCGGCATGCGCAGTTATCTGTGTGTGTGTGTGGGGGGGGGGGGGGGTTGACCGCGATGTGCGGCCGCTCGATCTTTGGGCAGAGCCCCGCAGAGGTGGCAGAATGAGCTGCCTTCACAGGCTGTTATCGTTTTCGGGTACACTTTCACGATAGTAGAATTGAATAGCTTGTGGCTGAATGAGCTGCCTACATACTTGGGCGATCACTTTCGGGAATATTTACGCGAGGATACAGCCAACCACATTCGGCTGTCTACGAGCCATAAAGGTAATCGCTCATAGACGCCAGCATTAACTTCAAACCAATTCAATAATTACCCCGCTCATCGGCAAGCTGCAGTGTAAACTTTGAGCCCCCTGAGCCCACCGTTAACAGGTCTGTATGTTAGCTGAAGCATACAACCGTGCCTACCATGTCGTTTCTTCGTCGTGTTTCTGTTAATGCCAGTAATGCGGCATTGGGAAGTAGTATTTACCCAACACGTTAGGCAACTTGAAGCATAGAATAATATACAAAGTAGCATTATTTCACTGCAGTGGACTTCGTTAGAAAAACTATGAAGCTGCGTCAGCACTCGCATAAGCAACTTACAGAAAAAAGCATGGAGCAAACTTTTTTATTGCACAGTCCCCTGCCCCCTCCCAAAAATCAACTCACTAATGAAGGGAATTAGCTCTTCCTTCCAAAAAATACACTTTACAGAAAAAGCATTGAGCAAACCTTTCTATTGCACAGTCCAAAATAATTCTCCTGCACAGTCCTCGAAAAATAATTCAATAATGAAGGGAATTAGCACTTCCTTCAAAGAAAAACATGTACACTCTACAGAAAGGCAAAGTAAACAGAGTGAACGATTAGCACTACTTTGTACGAGCAATGGCCGTGCATGGGCCACATTTCCAGAGCTTTGACTTGGGCTTCTTGGCCAACCCAACACACGGAAGATGGTGCCACAACAAACACCAGTCGCAAAGAATGGACTCATAGTCATCTAATTCTGTCTTGCACTGAGCACACTTCCAATCCTCTTCTTTTTTGATGTTAGTGACCATTACTACAGCTTCCCAAGCATCATCAGTGAAAAAGCGGCGCACAATGTTTATGTCCACCATCTCATCACGAATGCCATCGTGCACTTCCTCCGGCCTCGCTTCCACACAATCTTCATCAATTAACTTCCCTTTGATAGCTTCTGCTGCTGTCTTCGCCCCTACGAGCCAAGTTAGCACGGCTAGCTTTTTCTCGTTTACTGCCAGCTCGGAGAATGGCCTCTGACTTTCTGTTCGCTTCCGCTTTCGCGGGAGCCCAACGACAGTGAGCATATGCCCCTTTGGACGGCCACATCTCTTCATCACAGTTGGCACTTTGATGTTTGCAACGTTGCTGGTTGTAGTGCAGGCTTGCGAGAGAGAATTTTCATCTCTGCAGGTTTCCACCTGTGCATTGCTGGGTGGGGTACATGAGCACTCGGCAATGTCAATATTTTCTTCCGGGAGCTCCTCACAAGGTCCTTCCTCTTCAGCAGCTCTGCACAGTGCAAGCTCCTGCAAGTGTTCTGCACTTGTAGTCTCAGCCGCAACAACAGCTTTTAGGTGATGTGAGGGCCTACGTGCGGAGATGTCCACCTCATGACCATTCTTCCACTGTTCGAGAATCGTCTCTAGAAGAGACAGCCTCTCTTTAAACGTGTTTGTGGAGCATTCTGATGCCATGCTTGCCAGCTTTGACGCAACACCAGCGGCTTTTTTGAACTTTTGGTGTGCCGACAATGTTTTTTCGTTGCTGCGAGTGCTGACTTGCACGTCCACGTTGTCACCACACACATTGTCCTGCCTTAGCCGGCTGTTTGCTATATAGACATCCAAGAACCAGCGTTCAGCACACAGTTCCTTATCATACTTTGGCATGTTTGATGCCTCACGTAGGACAAAGATATGTTGACAAGGCAACAGCATGGCTTTTCGGAAAGAGCAAGAACAATCTGCAGTGGTCGCACTCACCTTGCCATCAGCAATGGCACAGCTGATTTTGTGTTTAGCCGCCACTGAGGCACAGAGCTCTTGGCTGACATAACGAAATGCATATGGCGTCAGCAGGCTTGTGTACATCTTGGCTGCTTCATCACCATTTGGCACTACTGGGTTCTTTTGAAGCATAACTGCTGCTTTGTGTGCTTTTTCGTTGCGCTGTGTGTTGACGATTGCAAAGAATCGCTCAACAAACAATTCAAGCGAACTGAAGCGTTCTACAAGCTGCTTTAACTTTGAGTTTAAGCACTCTGCACGGTTGTTAGTCGAGTTGAAAAAGTTACCACATGACCACTTAAGCCCCATTATCCATTCTGCATGAATGGTGTGCCAGTTTGTAGTAAAATAATCCACTACTCCTGGTGCCGCTGTTTTCTGGAGCAAGGCGAAGAGCTCATTGTAGGCATCTTCACTTTTTGCGTAGACCATCTGCTGCAAAATGTCTAATGCAGTCTCCTGCTCACCCTTTGAAATTCCCAACTTCTGCATGCTTACTTCTCTACGGAAAGCTTGTAGCACATGGAAAGCACATATGTGAAGTGCCGATGATGGAAAAAGCTCTCTTATGACGGGTCTTTCCTTCACGTCTTTGTCCGCCATGGTCACCCTCACAGAGTCCCATTTGGGGTTCAAATCTTTGAACACCTCAAAAAACCAGCGAAGAGTATGGGCATCTTCAGTTCCAAACAGCCCAACAGCAACAATCTCACTCTCACCATTACCATTTTCAATGATGACCAGAAAGCACGACATTCGTGTCTCAAGCAACTTGTAGGTCGCGTCGATGAATATTACTTCGGGCCAGCAATGAAATGATTTCTTCATTTCTTCGTCTTGAAAGTAAACAGCTTGGAGGTCGCTGTTTTCATCAGTGAGCAAACGGACTGTTGCCTGATGCGTTTCTTTCAGCATGCGTACAACTTCAGGCAAGCTGTTCCTCGGTTTCAACAATTTTTCTTTCGCGGCGATATTTGAGAGATCCTTGAGAAGTACAGCACCGCCGCTCTCCTTTTCCATTTGCTCTCTCACCGTCACCTTGTTGGCCTTCAACTTCAGCATTTCGCGAGCCTTAGCTTGAAGATCTGGTGCCAGTCTTCTCTGTTGTGGTAGGTGTCTGAAAAGTTCCTTGTCAACAGGGTGATTGTGCGTCAAGTCGAGAGACCTCACTTCCAGGAACTGCCCCTCCTTTTCAGCAGCAATGTAGACGTTGAAGCTGCAGTCTTGCTTGAACGTCCTAGGAAAAACGATGAAAAGAAAAACAAGGGTATGCATTAAAAGGACTAAGCTCAACTAGAAACTTATGGATGAGGAAGTTTAACACTGCTGCATAACTCAATCTCATCAAGTGTAGGTTATGGCAGTATGAATGTTGAACAAAAAAGCGGGACAATTGTTATTCTATTCAGGGTAACTATTAACCAGTAGTAGGGTGTCATGAATGCATTTTAAGCTAAACAAGGGCGCCCCCCAGCTATGAAAATTTGTTTATTTTGGTCTTCCGAGTGGATCGCTGTATCTCATAGGCGCGAATTATAACCGCAAACTTTTGGAACGTGGCGCTAATATCTCATAGGCGCGAATTATAACCGCAAACTTATCGAATCGTGGCAATCACGATTAAGGCATAGGCGGGCAGCAAACATACTTTTTTAACTACTGCTACCTGCGTGACGACACCGTGTCGATCAGTATAGGAATTAGCGGATGCTTACATTTGCGTCCCGATCTGCAGCTGCTGTATAATACCAAGACAGTTCAGGCATAGAAGAACAAGCAAACAGCGCGCGATATACAAAATCCGTGTGTAAGTACTTACGATGATTTCCGTGCTCCCTTGTTCGTGCTGACAAACTTCGCGCCGCCATGGATGCAACAGTACCGAATCTGGTAGTACTTTAATCCTTCGGGCATCTTGCTGGCAAGCTTTCCCACGCGGTTTTTCGCCGCCGCAATGGTTCTTGCATCCCTCTTCCATAACTGAACGCAGTTTTCTTCGCTGTACTGCGTGATCCGCGCTTCCAATTCATCAAAAACTGCAGACGTGATCTCCGACCGCAAGTCGCACTTTGCCGGTATCCGTCTTCCTGGCATTTGCGAAGCAACTCGAGCTGTGGCGTCGCGTGGCCCGTAATTGATAATTACGTGCCAAAAATACATGACCGCCAATAGCAGCAAAACGAGTTTGTATTTCAACACGACGAAATAAATAGCGGTTCACGCACGGGCAAGAAGACACTACGGGCCTTTTTTCTCTCCGGACACTTTGTCACGTTGACTTCCAAGAGCCAATAGGAAGCAGACCGCCGGCAGGAAACCCCTCTGAGAAATTCTCCCAGGTTGCGGCAGAACAGACACTGCCAACAAAAAATGCCGTCACCCTTTGTTCGTCGCTTGTGTTTTTGTGCGTGGGGCTTGCGATGCTATTATTTCCCACGTGCCGCGTGTTTTCAGCTGTTGTATGCCATACAGATATTTCATTCGTTTTGATAACGGCTGTAGTACATAGAAATGCATTAGAGGGAACACAAATCAGGGCTTTGCAACTGCAGAAGACTATGGCTTACGGGCGGAATTTTTTTAGAACCACAATTACGTATAATTTTTTAGAACCGGAATTACGTGCGGGATTTTGTAGGACCTGATACAAAAGTTCTTAGTCCTCGTTCTTAGTCGAGGACATTAGTTGTCAGTATAGGCAACATTGACGTTTTGTGCACCTTAGTAGAACATCAAGAAATGTAACATTTTATGGCTGTGGAAGTTCGCAGATGTCAAGGAATACAAGTGCACGAAAATTGTGTTAAACTACTGGTAACACTGCCGTTCAATTTATCTAGCAACTCGGAAACGGGGATTTTCGGTGTTTCGGCAGTCCTATGAATTACATGGGGAATTTTGAGCAACAAAAAAACTGTCGCATGGGGAATGGCAATTCCAAGGCTGTGGCTGTACGCACGGTGACGACTTTGCTATTTTCCGAAATTTGTGCGGTTTTTACGCATGCTGTGTTGACAACCACTTAAAACGTACCAATAAATACTGAGTATTAGTGAAATATCTTGAGTGATTGCCTTGAAAGAGTGAGTTCCCGAAATGCTTTATCTGCCCTGTGGCCAATGCGATAGTGAACTTGATTAAAACCCGCCTGTGAAAAAAAAAAAATAAGGGGGAATTGAAACCCATAGCCCTTGAACAGGTATACGCGGCTTGCACACATCACAATAGCCCTTTTATGTGAACCACCTCCATCCATTTCAGAGCACCCAAAGGTAGTAGCATGAGATAAGCGTGCAGGCTTTCGTCGGGCGTGTGGGTCACAAACATGGAAGCTGTCACTGCTAGCCATCTATGAGAAGCGGTACCCTAACGCCGTAATGGCAAACTGGCTCTTCTCTTGTAATAGATGCAGAAGAGTACGGCTATGCGTTCAGCCGCTGCCGGCAGCGTACACGGTGTCATGTTCAATTATTCTAATTTCAAGGGAAGTAATGAAGTGCAGGCAGTTTTGTAGTCAATTGATGGAAACAAACTTGCTCACGGCTGTACTACTTGCCAAAGTGGCTGAGGAGTTGTGCTGCGGAGCCTAAGGACGTGGGTTCGATTACCCACCGCCACAGCCGCTTTCTGATGGAGGCGCAAATAGAAAATACCTGTTTGTTCAAGATTTTGGCACATGCAAAAGATCCCCAAGTGGTCAAAATTAATCTGGAGCCCTCCACTAGGGCACGCCTCATTGCCTGTGTAGCGTCTGTGCATTAAACCTCATAATCTGCTATACTACTTGCCCTGCAATCTATCGTCTTTGTGGATAGTTTCATACCTGTGTTGCTGCTTTATCATATGTATTAGAAGTGGAAGTGAATTACTCAACTTTCTGAAGGATTGATACAGTGCTTTAATGGTGATTTGTTTTTAATTAGCAATAATCTTTTGGGCTTGCTGTACCCAAAGTGCCATCCTTATATTCTGGACATGTCTGGGATGAGTCCTGTGTTGACGTAAACAGCTTTAAGCCACAACAGAAAATGATGGAGGTATGATTGGAGATTTTGGGGGTGAAAACCGCAAGGTGGCAAGGAAGAAAGATGAGACAAATGGGGAATCTTTTTCTACAAGTTGAAGTATGATTACCCCTGTGTGGTCTAAAAAGTAGCCAAATAGACACCTGCATCATTAGGGCATAGGCTACAGCATGTGTACCATAAGTTACAATTATTTCGACTGGTACGGATGATGACTAGTGGCGCAGTTACTGACTTCAGAAATAGTGTGTGATATTTGTCCTGGCTGTATCAGCACCATCATGGTATGACCCGTTGACTTCAGTTTCGTGGCTGTAATTTTTCAGGAAATGTGTGTGTGATGCCTATTCGGGGCCCCTAAATTTCGTGAGCAGGATTTGAAGTTTGGGCCTTGAAACCTAACTTAGTGCAGTCCGAACCTTGTACCCAATTTCTGGCCATTCTGGTCCGCAGCTATTTTGCCATTTGCCGCGATGAGAACCACGAGCAAGAAGCGCTCACAGGATATTGTGCTTGCAAGTCTTTTACAAATATTTGAGCAACGTGTCAAACTGCCCGAAGCATTCTCCTGGGTGTAGGCGAGGGTTTTTACTGGAGCTTTTGCAGAACAACATAGTTTCTCTCCTGCCTCCTTTTGTTTTTCTGTCGCTACAAGCATCAAAGTACTTGTTGCTTCGGCCTGGGAACTTGTAGATAAAATGGCTCATCCCAAATAGCCTTTCCTCGCACTCCAAACATGCCAATGTGCCCCGATTTTCGGCTCGAGCCCTCAGATCACCCACCAGCTGTTCAATGAGGTTGTGGCGGTACTGCAGGTTTGCCTGCTCTTTTTCACCATAATTCTGCAGCTGTGCCTTTAAATAAAACTATGGACAATGGAAACCTCTAGATGCCAGAAAAAAAAAAAAATATTTGTCACCATTTCATTTTCTTTCGGCGAAAGGTACAGCTTGCAGAATAATGATCCGCTCAGTGCTGTCTCCACCGCCGTAGTGGTCTTCGTCACTCGCTTCTGTCGAACCGCTGTCGTCACTAACAATGGAGGCATGCAGTTCCCTTCTTCACTAGTCATCATCGCTATCACTAAGTGCACCCTAGTAAAACGCACGCGATGAGTAAGTGGCCATGCTTCTCAGCAGTGCTGAACATGCTGCACCCTAGTGCAAAAAGACAAACTTATCAAAGTTCACTTATCTTTCAATAGATGGCGGATCATATATACAAAGGATGCGGGGCATATCGCAGTGAGGAAAAACCTCGAAATTTGACCTTGAACAATCATGTCGGGCCTGGCCTGACAACGGAATGCTACAGCAGTCTTGCATTGCTCGGCATGGCCCGACAACGGAGCGCGAAGGGTTAAATCATGGAGGACAGTGTAGTCGTACTGCAGACACTGTTTTAAAGCGATAGGAAGACTGCATTCAAAAGTAGCACTGCGGAACTGCAAATATCAAGTATAGGATTATCCTTTGAACTTCGCAAGGGGCGTTCTTAGGCTTCTGGAGTGTTGGTGACAGGGGGGTAAACAAAAACAAAAGGGCCAGGAGTGAGTGCGGTGCTTTAATTGGGGGGGGGGGGGGGGGGTTCAGTTATTTTCTAGCTGCCTTTTTTTTTTACCTTTCTTGCCTCCAGTGCCTGAAAGAATGGGCTCAGAACTGCTGAAGAAGCTGCATTTTCGCCCCCATGACAGGTGTGAGAGTAAGAAAAAAAACACGAGAGCATCTCGTGGGCTGGAAGCCCTTTTCGATTACCTTCAGGGGGACATGTTCGCCACTGCACCAAGCAGTTGGAAACTGCCATGGTATTACGAACTTTTGTGCCAAAGATTTAGTAAAATTCTTTACCCCACAAAATGTGTTCCATAAATGTGATGCTCATTACTGTAAGGTTAGCTCTCTAATGGACTCTAAAGGCTAGATTCTTGCTGCAAGTCAACACTTCCTATGGACATTTAAATCAAATCGGGCAAGGTAAAGCCCCTCTAACACAGATAACCAGCGGATGGCTTTTCATAAGCATGGTAATGCTTCCATTGTTAGTACAGCGTCAGCAGTAGATGTTCGCAAAAGCTCCTTCAGCAATTTGTGCTGAAGACCTTGTAAACAACGAGGTTGTTGAAAGAATGCATGTGGCGCCACCTGTTCTTCCAGGCCAGACCATTTGCAGCCAGCATGTCCTGGATTTACAGTGGAGAACCATGGTGCTCCTGCCAGGAGCGGCTGAGGACAGAGTCCCTTTCAGGGGACACCCGTTCCTCGTGGTTACTGTCTAAGGCGCGTTTTGTCGTGGCGACCACATCCTCGTCTAGATCCAGCCCACCCTTGGGACAGATGTGGGCCTGGGCATGTCTACAAGGGCTGCCTAAAACAGAGCAGAAAAGCATTGGGGAAACAGGTGAGGCCAAGGGATAAAGTAAGGTAAGCTTCTTTTTTTTCTTTCATTCTCTTGCCTGCCTAAACTGTGCCCAAACTCTCCAGTGAGTGAATTGTCAAACTCATGTGAGCAAGTGAGAGGGGTTCTTGTATAGGACACCAGATGGACGCAACAATGGTGTTGGGTCCACGGAGCAAGATGTAAAGAGGAGCGCCGACTGTGTCCCAGAAAAATTCTTTTGCTCGGGCCGGTAATGTCCACGCGCCGCCGGCCGCCCAGCTTTCCCTTTGCTCTCTTCCTCCTTCGTTTGCCCTCTCATCGCTGTGCTTCTGTACATGGCTCTTCCCTTCTTCGCTCTCCCCAGAGGCATGGTTTCTTTCGCAACGACGCCTGTCGTATGCCAGTCCTACTATGCAGGAGGAATGCCTTGCACGCGCGGAATTTAAACACCCGTGCGCAGCCGGAATAGACGGCGCAGATAATCGCACGCCACCGCATACATGGCGATCGCTTATTCCCTATCCGGGGGGCGTTTATTCTGACATTATGAAGACCCGCTAAAAATATTGTACTAACCCAGCAGATGTAAGACGCAACTGAACGACGACGACTTAGAATCACCAAAGAATGAGCAAGAGTAATATGAAACGCCACAACATGCAGTCTAGCGTGATTCTGCTTACGACAAATCGATGCAGCGCAAAAATTACCCTCTGTTGTTGGCCCGCTCTCCGGCCGCCTGCTTAATTATTTATGCGCTTCTGCGCACGAACAACGCTTACAAGGGTCGCCCGGAGTCTCCATCGGCAAACGGCAATGAGACACACATTTCTGTGCCAATGACTGAATTGGACGGCTGCCCTGTTTTATTAAGTGTACAAAAACACTGTCATCTTGATAAGGCACCCAAGAATATCAAACGCAACCTTCATTGTAACCCATACCGCAACTTACCGCCCGATGTTCACTGTCGCTCTACGGTCGTGTTATCTCGTCGATAACGCCGTGGATTCCAAATAAAATGCTGCGATTTGTATGGCTGCAATTTTCGGCCTACAAGGGTTCCCGGCGTTTTTTTTTTTTTTTTTCTTTAACACTGACCAGCAAAACATCTGGCTCGTCAAACCTTTTCTTTTAGCGAGTCATCACCACAGAGATATAGGGTCCGGACGAATTCAAATATCGTGAAATGAAGGCTTGTGAAAAGACCGCACTGTCAGGGCCTCGATCTTGAGCAGATTGCTACGTCGCGGGCAGTCGCGGGTGATGTTATCGCGTTTCTGTTATTTTCTGATGAGCGTGTGAGTGCCGGTCCGTGTTCTAGGCACACTGTTTTGGACGTAAGTTGGAGAATGGCGAGAAAGCTGAGGCAACTTTTATAATCGCTAGTGATCAGAACCAGTTGCACCTTTCGCCTTTTGTAAAACCTGTTAAAACACACCCGCATGGTGTTCACAAATTTACAAAACGGAGTCACATTTTCGGCAAGCACTGCGCAAAAGGTAGTGTTTGTATAGCAGCCATATGTCTATATGTGCGCTCTACATTTTGTTTTCCCGCCATGCAAACCAGTCCTTAACGTATCTTTGCCGTGCCGTACGACCACTCAATTCCTTCGGGTTAGGGTTACCCAGAAGGTGCTGTCGAACAATCAAGCCGTGCGAAGGAGGAGCGCAATGAACGCGAAGCGGCGCCAACGCAGGCCCAAAGCACTCCGTGCACAAAACTACCGTCGCCGAAGCAGACGACACAAGCCGACGGAATGCGTTCCGCCAACGCGCCCGCCGGCGCACGGGGAACGCCGGCCGCTTGACCATTCGCTGCGCCATCTACATTGTGCTCCGCGAGTGGTGGACATTAAGAGCCCGCAGGAGAGAGCGAAGTCGGTGCTCCTGTTTATCTTGCTCCGTGGTTGGGTCCATTCATTGCACCTGCGTACAGGCTGCCTTGTTGATGTCTGGTGGACAGGAAAAGTTTATGTTCTCTGATGGGATTGGTATCGGTGTTTCTTACCTTTTGTTGCTTCACTTTTAAGCTTTAAATGTGGCTGTATTTTGCAGTTGGGCAGTGCTGCGCGCATTGCTATGTCCCGACTATAAATGGCAAACATCATGCCTTGGTAGCATTTCAGATGAAGCAGAGATGTTAGCTAGCGTAATGTGCGTGCTTTGTAATGGTTACAAATGATGCTAAAAATATCGCCGATCAAGAGTGGTATGTGTTAAACATAAAAAGACCACAAGTGGTTCTTTTATGATCCAAATCCACCTTGTTTTGTGGTGGGCGTTTGCTCGATGCACACCAAGCTTTTCCACCTCGTTTCTGCCTTTCTCTGTGTCTACATTGCGTGTTGCGTAGCGGCCTGTATGGCGATCTGCTTCTCCCGCCTTCAAAAGCGGCACCGCGGTGAGGAAAAGTGGTGCGCCCCGCCGCAGTTGGCGCAGTGCTTGGTGCGCTCCATGCATGAGCGGGACTCGTGTTTCCTACCGCAGTTCTTGCGTTGCGGGCTATTCTGGCAGACGGTCGGGAGATGATTGTATTTTCCGCAGTTTTCGCATGGAAGTAGGGAAAACTGCAGCAAATTATTCAGGACAAGCTGACAGTTAGAATGCTGGGTGGAAAACCCTTCCCCCTGCACCTTGACGATCACAGCTTCTGAGCTGCACTCAAGCAGCCCTGCCGTAGCTCCCGTTGTCCATCGACCGTGTTGGAAGGCCCAGGAGGTCTTCTGTATGCACATCCGGTATGGCACAAGCCTATATACGTAGCTTCGTGATGCATCAATTTGGAGGAAGAAGTGTGCAGGGGTCCTGAGGACGTCGTCATGACCACTGCCCCTCCGGAAGGAGCTTGGCACTCGAGACTCTCTTGGCCCAATAGGCCGTCGCCTCGGCACCCCACCCCCCTGAAAGATGTTTCAGGTCTGCCATAGTGAGGGAGTTGTAGTCCCTGGGCAGGTGCTCCTTCAGCACCTCAAGGGATTCCTGTATCTCCCGGTCTGTGATGGTAACCGCATCCCGACTGCTGCACAATCACAGAAAAAAAGAAAACAAAGTTGCAATCAAAGAAAACAGTTGCAAGCAGGAACCAGAATATTAAAATAAATGAATAACTTCTGAAGAGATGTAGATGGGAGTTGTTTCATTAACGGGCGACAAGAGGCGAAATGCACTGACACAAAGGCTGAATCAGCTGAAGGGCTGTCCAATTTTTGCAGCCTGCCCTTTGCAACCTCTTTGCATGCATCCGAGCATACCAAAACTCTATCATTTAATTTAACCCTTTATGGGACGCAATGAGAAGAAGCATGATCAATCCATTTTGTCTGTACAAAACTGATGGTTACTACATCACTATGTCACAGAAAATTTTAGTTTCGTCAGCACCAGGGTGTCGAACCGGAACCGAACCGAACCGAAAACCGGAACCGAACCGGTATTTTTTCCGGAACTGAACCCGAACCCGAACCGTAATTTTTGAGCACGCTGAACCCGAACCGGAACTGAACCGAAAAAGAAATAACGGTTACCGGTTCATGCCGAAACGGTTCGACCCTCTGTTGTTGATATTGCACAGTCAATGCATTCAGGCCTTTTTCTTTCCCGTACCATCAACTTCGTACTTGCTCGCGCACTTTCCCCTCCAGACAATTGAACACTATCACGCTTTATGTAACAACAGGGGAAATGAATGAGCACAATGTAGCATTGGTCTGTTGCTGCTGGAGGCGAGCGTAGTGCAAGCTGACCAACGAAATGTCATTCTCGGCAGCTTGCAGGGATATAAAACGACTTTGCCCTTCCCTAGCTGCGACTTCATTGGAGAAATCAGGCTGCAGGAGTGCTCCACTGCGCAACAGCGAAAGCTCACCCGATGTGTACAAACTATTTGCATTTCATAATTTGTTGAAAGGGTCCGACACCTGCAAATTATTAATACTTGACAAGTGTGACCGCAGGAGCTGCTCAGTGGCTAAGCCGTTTGCTAAGCCGTTTGCCCAACTCGCTACATTGCTTCTACTGCTACTCGTTCCGGAGGGGAGTACGCTGCTGGACGAAAAATTAAAGAGCGTCTACCCAAAAAGTCCCTCTCATGCTCCAGTGTCAAATTTCCCTTTCATTTTGTAACCGCATTACTGTTATAAGATTCCGCAATGTAGCAAACGGAACGATGGTAGGGGTTCAGGCGGTACGATGACATACTGATTGTAATGCACACTTTCGGTATCGCAAAAGAATTGCAGTGGTCAGAGCAATAACGCAGTGACTGAGCGTAACTAAAGCTTACTTTTAACAAAAGTGTGGCTAACACATTCGATAAGGTGACAGCTAACAAATTATTCAGGGTGACCAAATAATATAATTCATTGGTAGTATTATGTGCCTGTGTAGAATTTTTTGTTTGTTACAAATATAAAAAATGTGCGCCATTGTTATTAAGCGCTGGTATTTGAACACGCCAGTACGCAGGACTAAATTTAAGCCTCAAGGTTAGCGTGATGGGCGATTGCATAGCGACAATTGATTTCAACAAAAAGGAAAAGGACAGAAAATATATCCCACCATCATATCTCTTGGCGTTGGCTTTATGAATAGTTGCTAGGACAACAGAAAGTCTGAGCGATAAAGAAGGTGGTAAATCGTCGCCACTTCATGTGTTTTTCTAATATCTCCTAATTGTTTAAAGTTTCCTTTGCAATTGCGCCACTGCCCTTGGGGAGCAGCACCATTTTGAATGTCAGTTTGTGTTTTGATTTGACGGTCGTTTTAAACTAGTAAATGTTTTTTTTCTAATTTTAGTGATAATTCAACTAATCGAACCGGTTCGCGAACCGGTTCAAGCTCCCGAACCGGTTCGCGAACCGGTTCGGTACGTGATTTTGTCGAACCGGAACTGAACCGGAACAAAATTATTTCACCGAACCCGAACCGTAACCGAACCGGTATTTTTTTCGGTTCGACACCCTGGTTAGCACAAAGGGCGACTTAAAAAAAGTGGGACGCATATGTCCCACTGGCTGTTTAGACAACCAGAGAATGTGGGACAATATGGTCCCAGCGGCCACATTCGACGGGCTGTTGGCAATAAAAAAAAACTGGGGGTTCCAAATTTATTCAAAATTGCACTCTTGCAAACAGCTACGTCAGGTTGTATAAGATCATCACTTTTAGTTATGAAAAGGCAAGAAACATGTAGCACACAATGGCACGTTGCAGACTTTGCATACAAGTGTCGTCCGAATTTCCTACGCCTTGGTAGAACACCACCTGCACCGTTTACACCCGGTTGTCTTCACAGGGCGGTGTTCACCTTTGCGAAATCTGATTTCTCCGGGAACACCCACCATCTTCTGTCCAGGCTGACGTCCACGCTTTGTGGGCTAACGTACGGGATAGCAGAGGGCCCCGGCTTGCTTCGCTAGAGAAAGTGCTACGCGCCGTACAATAGCCCCTGCGGAATCCGAAGACTCTCGCACGGGTCCGGGTACTCACATGCGGTAGACAGGCTCCGGCAATCCAAAGTGAGGCTTTATTGCCTGGCAGATACAGGGCATATACCAGACAACACGACTATCGCTTGCGGGGAGACAGTGGCTCCGTTCGCTCGCTCAAGCCGCGGGACTCAGACCTCGATGTCCGTCGTCACGGCCGTGGGAGCAGGGGAGGCATCCCGTGTGACAGATCTGGGCAGTCTCTCAGAAGAGTCCCCGCGGCGAGGGAGACGGCGACGAACCGGTCCTCCTTCCCCCTCGCCCTCCACACACGCTCGCGGCGAGCCGGTTCGGCGCGTCGTGTGGGGTCATGAAGAGGACCCAGCTTACGTGACGCGCCGGCTACCCAAAATGGCGACTACCAGCTCGCCCAAAACCTGTGCGGACAAGGCATAGAAACACTAGGATCCCCACAACCTCCTCCTCAAGACCAACCCGGCCGACGGGCAACCCCCAAAAGATAAAGTTGTACGCGGGCGCTTCCTCTGACCTGGTTTAATGAGATTCGATTAGGTAGTCTCTGTCGGCGCTGTTGCCACCCGAACTCGATGTAGCGTCCTCCGCCGCCTCCATGCCCTCCGGGGTCACCGCTGCGGCCGCCTCCAAGGTTGCGCTGAGGGCCGGAGGCAAAGGCACCTCCTCAAACAGCACCGCCTCGGCCACCCTGGACGTGGTACGCCGGACCTCCGCCGTGATGGCTGCGGTGAAAGACAGGTCGGTCACCAGGGCCTCCTCCACGGAGTTGATCAGGCTCGGCAGGGCAGCCCTCGCGACCGTGGTCCAAGTGGAATTTTGATTTTTCATGGCTCTCGGTGATGCGCAGCCCGCCACAGCCTGCGCAGTACTGCGCCCTCGGAAGACGGGGCCAGGGATGCGCCGCCCGCCCGCCGCCATCACGGACACTGTCCGCCCCTCGAACATGCCGAGGGAGTGGGACTGCTGTATCTGCGGCTGCCGCTGCCGCTTTCATGAGTGGGTCGAGAAGAAACTCATTGGTGGCTCTTTGCCCCCCTGGTATGTCCATGTGGTCACCATCCTGGTTTCCGGCTTTGGCGCAGGTAGCATAAATACCGCCGGAGCGCCAGGCTGGGTAGAGGGCCGGGCTGGGAGTCGCCCGGAACGCAGGCCGGTCTTGAGGGCTTACTGGACGACGAGACCGGGCGCCGCTTCTTGTGACGGCCGGTCCGGGTGAGCAGGTGGTTGAGGGGGAGCCATGCCATAGAACTTGAAGCGTGGAAGACCAAATGGCTGACCTAGCCCGCGTTCCCGCCTTAAGTTAACCTCAGAGGAAGGGCCTCGCACTAAAACGGGCGTACGCTATTTACAATTTATTTTCCGGCACACTTGTTTGATGGCGGCGGTGAGTGGCTCCGGTTGGGCACCCCCACAGGGGGTGGTCTACCTTGGCTTCTTCCCGGGAAGGTGCCACGCCCGCCATGGTTGACTCTGCCCTGCAAAAAAGTAGAAAACCCAAAGAAAACACACAAAAACAACACAAACAAAATACATGCAAGAAAGGCAAACAAGACAGCAACAGTGGAGTGGTGGTCTGGGGTTGGCCGACAACGTGATTGGCAAGCGGCCTAGACTGGATGAGCCCTCTTTCTTCCACGAACCTGGCCTCTCGGGGCCGGAAGGTAATGTGGATATACTAAAAACAGGTCCGGAACAGAATAAGGCACAATTAGGAAGCCCCAACATATATGGGTGAACGACGTGAGCAATGATGATGTAATTATTGTAAGATAGGATAGATACAGAGAGAGCAAGGGGAGCAACAAAATAATAATAAAGAACTAACAGAGGGATAGAGATTGTTAGTAAAAAAAGGTTAGAAAATAGGAGGTTGTTGCTCTAAAATATTGTACAAGGCCCAATACGACTGGCGACAAAAGGTGGCTGCACACAGCTCGTGATTTTAAAATCATGAAAAAAGGATAGTGATGAGAGAAGCGTCGAGGCAGATTTACAGGTACATTCGCTGATTATATCCCCGCACCCATTCTCGCGTGATCCAACCACACACTGCATTCGTACACTCATTCATACTCCCAAACACCAGAATTCCAATCATACATGCTTCATTCATACTTGCCACATTCCCTCATGAATCATTCGTCATGTAACCATTCATTGATGCGATCATTAAAAGCGTAAAAGGGCTAAAAGCGCTGCCACAAAAGGGTGGTGTTATTAAAATAATGAAACACGGGTGTTTGATTTGGAAAAGAAAGAAGCATTCATGCCTTCCCGAGGAATTTTGCCAAGGAATGCCCCTTACCTAGGCGGTAATCAATTTTGAGAAATGGTTTAGGCAGGTCAGGCTACCAAACATACTCCGGGCTGCAATCCTATTTTGCGGTGGGAATGGTGGTTGTGCGCATTATTTTTTCATCATACTCAAACATCTTGGAGTGGTCTTGCTTTGGCTTCCACCGTGGGTCTGATGTGGGCGCCATGGCTGCCAAGAACTTCTGGTTGGCCCCTTCGTGCTTTTTCATTTGCCTGCTGTACTGGCATGCCACGCAGTGCAGGATCGATCTTTGGCACCCATACTCCTGTGAAAGTAGACTGATAAAAAAAAACACAAGCAAGCGCAAAAAATTGAAATTCAATCGAAAGTTGATTCCTTGGAAGGGACTGAAATCCTTGCTCAAATCTGAAACATGGCGGGCATGTAGTCTCCTAGGCTAGGACTTTTTTCCCCGCTTAAGTTGCACCTTCACAGTCCTTGTGCAGGGGGAGGGTCTTCTGTACAGGCACACTTCACCAGGTTGCAGTGATGGCACCGAGCCTCAGCAGTCAGCTTGGCAGACACCTGCATAGTCTCTCAATCCTCTTAGGTTATGGGTGATAACAAAAGCCATGATCATTACTACGGCCGCTGCCTTTGTTGTGTATCCCGGAAGAGTATTCTCACCCAAGTGGGTGAAATCCGATGCTATAAGCTCGGTTTCGTCCAGTACTGAACTTCGCAGCCCATGAGGCAGATGCTTCACCACTTTCGTCTTAGTCTCTCTCATCCAAGTCGCCTGGGCTGGGGTAGAGGTTCATCGGGTCGCAAAGGTGTTCTTCACCTTGCATGTAGTCAAGTTCAACAGCAGTAGACGATGACTCTGCGGTATTACGTTGCGCGAGCACGGGTGCTGCATCGGAGTGTTGCGTTGAATTACTGCTGCTGTCCACCAGGGATTCTGCAGAGGTCATCAGGGTGCGATCACGTTCGTGCTTTTGCCCGTGTGCAGTATTCCCCTTTGTCAAGGTACTGCTTGCGCCGCTTCTTGGCTGCAGTGACATCCATGTTCTTGAAATAAAAATGCACGTATAAGCGAAGGGGTTGCAAAGTGCACAACTGCACACGGGCCCACGCAAAAGTGCCCCTGTTGTTCCATGTGTTCCATCAATGCAGATTTTGTCATTGCGAAGGTGGTTGAGTAGCTCTCTCGGTGGTTCAGTCATGATGACAAGCATAATATCCTTCTCCCCAAAAATTTCACCTTCTGGCTGGTTGAGCACATGACGGTCATCTGGCAGTGGTTGGTTCTTGAAGAAGAGAACTGGGTCATTTTCTCTACCCAGAGCATGACACTGGGGTACTCATCAGTATGTAGCCGCTCACTACTTTTCATGTTGTAGTCTGTGGTGACGTTGTAAAGGTCTTGCCTCGTTAAGAGGTGGATCCGTTTCGCAGTGCCATCAAGGTTTTCTCCAACACCATCAAGAATTGCCTGCAAGGTGACACCTTTCTGTAGGGAAGTGTTGCTGATGCAGCCTTCAATGTTGATGTTTTATGGCATGATCCATCGTGGATGTCAGCCTCTTCAAGCCGAGCTGGTTGCCACAGCCCTAGACTCCCTGACCACCATTCCGATGTAAGGCTGGTTTCATATGCCGCTTTGTGAGGAGTGAAAAAAAAATAAGCTGATACAATTAAGCCTCAAGGTGGCTTTCTTTCTTTCAAGGTGGCTTTCTTCAGTCGAGGTTGACTGCCGCACTACATCTGCATATTTACTAACTTCATCCAGTTCTTGTAGAATTTGAAGGCAAGTTGTCCTTCAGAATTAGCGGGAAATAGAAAAGGGGACAGGTTCTCATTTTGAAGACCTTCAGCAATTCACTTCAGGTAGACCCCGTGCAAGCCTCAATATTTCCCAAGGTGGCTGCAGTGAAACCAGCTGAGCACTTATTCTGCTCTTGTACGCTGCAAAGAAAAAGGTTGCACCTATTAGACCGAAGCGAAATCATCATCGTGGACTTGACCAAGCCAAAACAGCATGCATGTAATCAATAACGCAGTGAGGGAAGAAGCAGAATAATGTGAGCATGGTCGGAATACTTACAGCTTTCAAGCCATAGCTGACATTCCTGGGTTGAATTTTGGGTTTGTGGCTGCAGTTTAAGAAGGAATCTTAAACGCAGCTACTAAAATGTTAACGATTCACAGTAAAAAATACCCACATGCGCATACATATCCCGCACAAAAAAGATAAGAAACAAGTTCACTGCCATTACTTTACAGCTTCAGTAGCTCACCTGTAACACAGGCGCTTCATTCAGTACAGCTTCTACATCCCGCATTGTAATCACTGCCGCTTCTCCTGCATGCTTTCCGAGTACAAACGTTCTCGAGTGGGAAACACCGTCTCTTTTTAGAGTAAAAAATTCTGCTATTTCTACGGTCACATCCCCTGTGCTGGAGTCCAGTAAGGAAGACTTAAAATATCCTCACTGGGCATCTCGCATCTCGTGAAATGTCCAGTGCTTGGGCAATGCCGCTCCTCTTGCACCTGTCACAGCAGCTCTGTCCCTTGTCGCTGGCTTGTCAACATCGGGCTCGTCCACGACTTAAGCCTCGTCTGCAGACGTCAGTCAGGCCTTTTTTTTATCAGATCTTCTTGAGATTTCCTCTTCCTTTCGTTTCTTTTAGGAGGCAAACGTTGCTTAAATATTGAGCAACGTTCAGTAGAATCGTTGAAACAGCGTCCGGTGCGAGAGTCCGGGTCCCGCGCCCAATGCGCACCTCCGTGCCGTTAATATATGATAAACATAGTCCTTAACAATGAAACGTTTTTCAAAGTAACTTTCAAACAGTGCAATACGGCGTACTGAGCAATACGGAGCGTATTGTGTGAGCTGAATGAATCAGTGCACATTGTACAGAAGGACAGTTTCATTATCAAGTTCCTTTGAAATTGCCTTTTCGACGAAGAACTGAAAAAGTTCCTCGGCATAGGAAACCTGATTGCCGGGGGAGTTTTTTGCACACAAAATGTGGATTGCAATGTGCAGAATTAGGAAGGGATCATAAGACTCCACTGTAGGGATTCCTTTAGCAGACAAGGGAAAGCATAGAGCAAAAACAGCCGGGCTTCTGTTGCCTTCCACTCTCCCCATCTTTCAGCGTCTGAAGCTTCCTGCTAAAATCGGAAGGTGTATGCGGCTGCAGCAAGGTAATACTTTCGTTGATCACCCCAGTTGGTATCTGATCGCGGGGCAGTGTACGGCCCCCTTGCCCAGTAGTTAATCTTTCCAACGATGCTGTGCAGTACCACGTGCATGTAGTCAATGGGAAACTGCGTTACCATTCCCTATCAAAGCTGCTGCATTAAAGAAACACCAGTGTGGTGTTTGCCTTGTAGTTGTGCACTGAACGAAGCGTCAGTCCGAAAAGGTGCATTTCGGGCAGGAAATGTCGTTCAGCATATTTTGGGTGCACTTGTTACACCCATAGTATAAAGTGTGAGCCTTTGCGCACTGCACGAACACCCTTGCAGGGAGATCAAACACTAGGGCTCGTATAGGCACTTGCCTCTGCTTCCCAAGCCCTCCAACACTGTCACGTTGAGTTCATCTGTTTCTTTTGTAAACTCATTGAGGTAGTCTTCAGGTTGGCAGGCTTTTTTTTGCTGAAAATTCTACTGGAAAATGGTTCTCGTACTTTAGTTTCTTCAACCATTGCCAGTATTGGCCACAGGTAGTGGCTAGAGTTGTTGAAAAGTGGCAGCCCATCTATGTTCAAAGTTAAGTGAAGACTGAGTTTCAGCTGCTTGCAAACCCAAGCACAGGCACTTGGCACATCATGCCTTCAGTCCGAGGTGTACATATTTTTATTTGAAAGGTGCTGAATAAGAAATTTTCATTTTGTTGCTAAGAGCGTCCTGGTGTCACAAGGGAGGTCTGGTCACACCTCAGGAAGGACCTTAAGAAAACCGTTCAAGGTGGCGTGGTAAATGTGTGAGCCAGCCCAATCACATCGCTTGTCTAATGGGGTCGTATCTGTATCGTATCTTGGGCACCCAGCTCTAATGTGCCGCGCACGCGCAGTTTCTCTGGCAGCAAGCGCACGTGTCGAAGATTGCCACTCCAACAGCATATCTGTTAGAAGGTGAAAGACACACCCTCTTCCAAATACTATATATGCAGTATGTGTGTAATAAACGTGCTTCTTTTCCCCCACTGCACCGGCATGGCATGTTTGGCGTTATGCACAAAACGATACAGTATCTGAATCAGCAGATGAAATATATTTTTTGAATGTGTCATCGCCCTCAGAAGTGTGTCCATGCCATTCATCTGGGCAATCATGTTCACACAGAACCCATGGTGATGAATAATACAGACGGCCTCCTGGCACCTGTGGTGTGTGGAGTCACCATAGAGTGAAAAGTATGCTTGTACCCGAGGTAGGGGCCTTGAATATCTATCTGACTTGCGGCGCTAGCTTTAGCCCACTGAAGATCTTGCTGCCTTGCATTGCGATTAGTGCCAGCTCGCAACATTCTAGCTGGCATATTCTTGGATCTTATGAATGCGTGATACCGCACACTCGTATAGCATCCTCACCGACCTCAAGTCCTAAGGCATGTTAACATGATCAACGAGCTTGCCAGTTACATGTCTGAGGGAGCCTTTCACGTGGTAGTTTCAACTGAATTCTCTAGGGATACATGTGCCGGAAAATTGTGTGCCTCAAGGTAAAGCAGATTTTTCCGTGCACTGTGCGACACCTCCAGTGTCGCACAGATGGCTAGACAGCACCTCCAGTCTGGCCCACCTGGAAGAATCGGCAGTCACCTTTTCTTG